>SJYC01008608.1:0-72361 GCA_006408675.1 Madoqua kirkii
ATGAATGAATTTGTCTTTGAGTCACCTTTTTCCACCATAATTAATTTTTAAAAAGGATTGAGATTTACACATATTTTTTCTGTATTTTGTATGTAATTTGCATATGTTTAAGTATGTGCATCAGTTCAGTTCATTCGCTCAGTTGTGTCCGACTTTGTGACCCCATGGGCTGCAGCATGCCAGGCCTCCCTGTGCATCACCAATTCCCAGTGTTTACCCAAAACTCACGTCCATTGATTCAGTGATGCCACCCAACTATCTCATCCTCTGTCGTCCCCTTCTCCTCCTGCCTTAAGTCTTTCCCAGCATCAGCGTCTTTTCAAATGAGTCAGCTCTTCACATCAGGTTGCTAAAGTATTGGAGTTTCAGCTTCAACATCAGTCTTTCATAGTATATTAAAATATATAGTGTTCACTGTAGAAGAAAAATAGTTAAATTCATGGAGTTGCAAAAGATAAACATAGGAAAATAATGTGCATAAAGGTAATTCTAAAATTTATACTTTATATTTATCTTCTAAAAGGTAACTTCATGAATTATTTAACTTGTAGTGATGAGAAATATTTGTGTTCAAGCTAAGAACAACAAACTGTTTATCGGACATTGTATTTAAAAATGGAAGAAATATTGTTTGATTCTGTATTAATAGTTTTCTTTTGGGGCTACAGGAAGAAGTTCATAAATATGTACAAATGATGGGTGGACGTGTATACAGAGACCTTAACGTATCAGTAACTCACCTTATTGCAGGAGAAGTTGGTAGCAAAAAATACTTAGTTGCTGCAAACCTAAAGAAACCTATTTTGCTTCCCTCTTGGATAAAAACACTTTGGGAGAAGTCACAGGAGAAGTAAGATATTTTATATATTTTCTAGATTCGAATAAATGTTATCATTTTGGCATATTATTGGTTTTCATAGGGAAGGTTTTATGGTATCCCCTATGGATTTGTTATTTTGGGACAAGATTGGATCATTACTCTTTTCTCCAATGAAAACAAAAGATAATCTACATGTTCTTATTATCAAGGTATAAGTTGTTAGGGAGACTGGGCTATGGACTTAGCATAGCTACAAGATAATAAATTATTTGATAGTAGAATTGTTTTCAATAGTGATCAGTGATAAAATAGTTGAGAATCTGTGTGGCAACTGTAGCTTTTATGTTGCATTAGCTTTCAATACCATGCCCTCATGTTAGGATGGAGAATACATTTTAGCCACTTTGGTATTTGTATTTCTTCCCCAAAGGGACATATTTAAGGTTGAATATAAACGTATATAACCCATGAACTGTAATTAATCTCGTGAACCCATGAGATGTAATTATTCAGTAAATGTCAATTGAGCCCATTTTATGTACCTGTCCTGAGCTAGACATTAGGTAACTGGAGAGCAAAACAAGACAGCATCCCTGGCCTCATAGAGCTTAGAGCCTATTTCAAAGGATAGAATTGAGTTTCCCTTAGAATTAGATTAACAACGAATAAGTATTTAGTTACCACTGTTTAAATTAAGTAGACATTTTCCAGTCTTCCTTACAGCACCATTCAGCATATTCTAAATATGTCTCTAGGTTGGCATCCTCATCATTCCTAGCCTGTTTCATCAGCACATCTGCCTACCAGGGCAGCAGAATGAAGATATTTTTGTTGGCATTCTGCCGAAAATCTTTGCTTATTATTTGTATAGTATAATGGAAAAATTAAAAGGCTGGGTTTTTTTTTAGTAGGCAACAAAGAACCTTTGAGTTTTTTAGTTAGAAATTTAGACTTATAAGTTTGGAAAATGCACTGCTTTGACCAGCATGGGTTTATAGTTACTGAAATATATGTATTTTTTCACTTAAAACAGTTTTATTTGAGGCTCTGAAACATTAATTTTTTTAGAGACATGGTTTGAGCTAGATGAGCAGTTAGTATAATTCTAAGTGTGCTTGTCAGTTTCTCTTAATATTGATCAAATTCCTAAAAAATGAGGAAAACATTAGTGTTAATTCTGTTGTTTGTCATTCTTCTGATAAAGTTTAAATGGTATAAGTTGTTAGGGAGACTGGGCTATGGACTTAGCATTAGCTACAAGATAATAAATTATTTGATAGTAGAATTGTTTTCAATAGTGATCAGTGATAAAATAGTTGAGAATCTGTGTGGCAACTGTAGCTTTTATGTTGCATTAGCTTTCAATACCATGCCCTCATGTTAGGATGGAGAATACATTTTAGCCACTTTGGTATTTGTATTTCTTCCCCAAAGGGACATATTTAAGGTTGAATATAAACGTATATAACCCATGAACTGTAATTAATCTCATGAACCCATGAGATGTAATTATTCAGTAAATGTCAATTGAGCCCATTTTATGTACCTGTCCTGAGCTAGACATTAGGTAACTGGAGAGCAAAACAAGACAGCATCCCTGGCCTCATAGAGCTTAGAGCCTATTTCAAAGGATAGAATTGAGTTTCCCTTAGAATTAGATTAACAACGAATAAGTATTTAGTTACCACTGTTTAAATTAAGTAGACATTTTCCAGTCTTCCTTACAGCACCATTCAGCATATTCTAAATATGTCTCTAGGTTGGCATCCTCATCATTCCTAGCCTGTTTCATCAGCACATCTGCCTACCAGGGCAGCAGAATGAAGATATTTTTGTTGGCATTCTGCCGAAAATCTTTGCTTATTATTTGTATAGTATAATGGAAAAATTAAAAGGCTGGGTTTTTTTTTAGTAGGCAACAAAGAACCTTTGAGTTTTTTAGTTAGAAATTTAGACTTATAAGTTTGGAAAATGCACTGCTTTGACCAGCATGGGTTTATAGTTACTGAAATATATGTATTTTTTCACTTAAAACAGTTTTATTTGAGGCTCTGAAACATTAATTTTTTTAGAGACATGGTTTGAGCTAGATGAGCAGTTAGTATAATTCTAAGTGTGCTTGTCAGTTTCTCTTAATATTGATCAAATTCCTAAAAAATGAGGAAAACATTAGTGTTAATTCTGTTGTTTGTCATTCTTCTGATAAAGTTTAAACTACCTGGTATTTTGATATCTTAATTTATGGGTTTTAAAAATTTTTTTATTTTTTGGGTTCGTTTTCCCCAGGAAAATAGCTAGATACACTGATATAAACATGGAAGACTTCAAGTGTCCTATTTTTCTTGGTTGCATAATCTGTGTGACTGGCTTATGTACCTTAGACAGGAAGTCAGTTCAGCAGCTCACAGTAAAGCATGGAGGACAGTACACGGGCCAGTTGAAAATGAATGAGTGTACACACCTCATTGTGCAAGAACCAAAAGGTAAACTGCTTCCCAAATAGATGAATGCAGTATTTTCTAGTATTTAACAGGCTCAATAGTTGTGATTCACGGGTTTAGTTGCTTCACAGCATGTGGGATCTTCCTGGACTAGGGATTGAACCTGTGTCTCCTGCCTTGGCAGGTAGATTCTTTATCATGAGCCATCTGGGAAGCCCTCTAATAATAAATTTTAAAGGCTTGGCTTCATTTTTAATTGAATGAATTATCCTTACTGAGTAAACTGCAAGTTTTAACTTGAAGATGCACCTTGAAGAACATGAAACTGCTAGAAGAAAAATATATTACCAGGAAAAAGAGTTCCTTAAAATTGCAATTAATTTTGGCATTCTGTACCATTATAACCATTTTCACTTCGGTGGCTCAGACAGTAAAGCATCTGCCTGCAGTGCAGGACACCTGGGTTTGATCCCTGGGTTGGGAAGATCCCCTGGAGAAGGAAATGGCAACCCACTCCAGTACTCTTGCCTGGAAAATTCCATGGACTGAGGATCCTGGTAGGCTACAGTCCATGGGATCACAAAGAGTCGGACACGACTGAATGGCTTCACTTTCACTTTTCACCATTATAACTATTCTGGAGAATATTTTTACCAGTTCTCTGAAAATATATAAAAATTGATGAGAACAGAGTTGTATTAACATTTTTCTTGTCTCTTTTTACCTACACATAGAGTTTTTACATAGACATCATAGTTGTTTTTTTTCTTTCTAGGTGTGATTGTGAACAACTATAATTGCAAAAAAAAACTGTTTTTACATTTTATATTAGAAATATGTATTTTGAAACTACTTTCCAAAATGTTTTATTATATCATGTCACCTTTGTTTCCATCTAACCTTATTCATCCTCATATATCTCTATAAGTTATAAATATACTGTTATCCCTTAACTCTGTTCCCTATAGTATGAAACTGAGGGTCAGAGTCTCTTGAGCAGTAAATGCTGTAGATAGAATGGCTTCTTCAGAGTGTCAGCAATTTAAATACTCGTGTTAAGTAGGAATTAAAGAATATATACACATAAATATATATATACGCACACATACACAGAGTAATTAGTTTAAAAGTGAAAAGTGTAAAACCACAAAATTCTGTGAGTTATCCACATCATGTTGTAGATTAAGAAACTGGTTTAAAGAACTTAAGTGATGGAAGTTATATTCAGAAATTTTATTTCAGTTACCCAGTAATGGCTTCTGTCTCTGCAATTTTGTAAAAGATAAACCCCCCAACATAGCACGTGTATTTAACACAACACACAGAAAATAGAATTGGATAATAACCTAATATATTGCCTTTTAATACACTGTAAAGCATACGGTTTAACAGTAATTGCTGGTAATTTTAATTTTGTTTCAGATGAATTTTTTCATAAGCTTTCATATAAGTATTTCTGCAAAGATGGATTTTAATGGCTTGCATTTCTCTGTTTTAAATTGACATAATAGGTCAAAAATATGAATGTGCCAAGAGATGGAATGTACACTGTGTGACCACGCAATGGTTTTTTGACAGTGTTGAGAAAGGTTTTTGTCAGGATGAATCCATGTACAAGACAGAGCCTAGATCAGAAGCAAAGAGTATGCCTGATACTTCAACTCCTACTGGCCAGATCAACACAATTGATAGTAAGTCTCTTTGGGATTAAGCAGTCATTTTTAAGACAGTTTTTGTGTAAGGACTGATTTGTTAATAGGATCAATGAGATACAGTAGGAAATTCTGTTTTTTCTTGCTTTGATTCCACGTATAATTGTATAATAAAATAACCAAATTATATTTTAAAAAATTAGTCCACAATTTCTGCTGTTTCTTTTTGTAATGAACACCTGCTTTCTTTTATATCCTTATATTATGCATAAGATGGTTAAAGAAATTAAGGATATAAATAAAAGCTTTTAAAACTTGACTGGCATGTGGATATTACTCCTATTTCTTTATTAGCTTGCTACTAAGAAAGCCTTCCTCGGGATCAATGCAAAGAAATAGAGGAAAACGGCAGAATGGGAAAGACTAGAGATCTCTTCAAGAAAACTAGAGATACCAAGGGAACATTTCATGCAAAGATGGGCTCGATAAAGGACAGAATGGTATGGACCTTACAGAAGCTGAAGATAATAAGAAGAGGTGGCAAGAATACACAGAAGACTGTACAAAAAAGATCTTCACGACCAAGATAATCACGATGGTGTGATCACTCTTCTACAGCCAGACATCCTGGAATGTGAAGTCAAGTGGGCCTTAGAAAGCAACACTACGAATAAAGCTAGTGGAGGTGTTGGGATTTCAGTTGAGCTGTTTCAAATCCTGAAAGATGATGCTGTGAAAGTGCTGCAGTCAATATGCCAGCAAAGTTGGGAAACTCAGCAGTGGCCACAGGACTGGAAAAGGTCAGTTTTCATTCCAATCCCAAAGAAAGGCAATGCCAAAGAGTGCTCAAACTACCACACAATTGCACTCATCTCACACACTAGTAAAGTAATGCTCAAAATTCTCCAAGCCTGGCTTCAGCAGTATGTGAACCGTGAACTTCCAGATGTTCAAGCTGGTTTTAGAAAAGGCAGAGGAACCAGAGATCAAATTGCCAACATCCGCTGGATCATGGAAAAAGCAAGAGAGTTCCAGAAAAACATCTATTTCTGCCTTATTGACTATGCCAAAGCCTTTGACTGTGTGGATCACAATAAACTGTGGAAAATTCTGAAAGAGATAGGTATACCAAACCAGCTGACCTGCCTCTTGAGAAACCTATATGCAGGTCAGGAAGCCACAGTTAGAACTGGACATGGAACAACAGACTGGTTCCAAATAGGAAAAGGAGTACGTCAAGGCTGTATATTGTCACCCTACTTATTTAACATCTATGCAGAGTACATCATGAGAAACGCTGGGCTGGAAGAAGCAAAAACTGGAATCAAGACTGCTGGGAGAAATATCAATAATCTCAGATATGCAGATGATACCACCTTTATGGCAGAAGTGAAGAGGAACTGAAAAGCCTCTTGATGAAGTGAAAGAGGAGAGTGAAAAAGTTGGCTTAAAGCTCAACATTCAGAAAATGAAGATCATGGCATCCGGTCCCATCACTTCATGGCAAATAGATGTGGAAACAGTGTCAGACTTTGTTTTTGGGCTCCCACATTACTGCAGATGGTGACTGCAGCCATAAAAATAAAAGACGCTTACTCCTTGGAAGAAAAGTTATGACCAACCTAGATAGCATATTGAAAAGCAGAGACATAACTTTGCCAACAAAGGTCTGTCTAGCCAAGGCTGTGGTTTTTCCTGTGGTCATGTATGGATGTGAGAGTTGGACTGTGAAGAAAGCTGAGCGCCGAAGAATTGACACTTTTGAATTGTAGTGTTGGAGAAGACTTGAGAATCCCTTGAACTGCAAGAGGATCCATCCAATCCATTCTGAAGGAGATCAACCCTGGGATTTCTTTGGAAGGAATGATGCTAAAGCTGAAACTCCAGTACTTTAGCCACCTCATGTGGAGAGTTGACTCATTGGAAAAGACTCTGATGCTCCAAGGACTGAGGGCTGGAGGAGAAGGGGACGACCGAGGATGAGATGGCTGGATGGCATCACTGACTCGATGGACATGAGTCTGAGTGAACTCCAGGAGTTGGTGATGGACAGGGAGGCCTAGCGTGCTGCAATTCATGGGATTGCAAAGAGTCAGACACGACTGAGCGACTGAACTGAACTGACTGAACTGACAATGTTATAAATCATCTGTATTCATATGAAATTTAAAAACCATTTCTGTTTTGGAAGTACCATGTGTACTTGTCGTTGACAGTGTAACAAATGTTACCAATTTCTTTTCAAATATAACCTTCCTGGACCTTGAAGTCAGCAACTTGGATTTTTATTGGAAGCCAGTCACTATTAAGAGAATATATTAAGTATATTTTCATTAAAATGAACCTTAACTAGATTCATTTTTCCTTTTCATACTTGGCCCCCAAGATTTCAGTAAAACCATTAAAATTTTACTTTTAGAAACTGTTCATGACTCTTCTGGTATAAGAAAAGTTCACCTTTAGGAAAATCTGTAATTAGTTATTTTATTTCCATAAATTTATGCATCTTTGTTTTTAATATGTAGGTCGTACTCTTTCAGATGTCAGCCATATTTCCAACATCAATGCAAGCTGCATAAATGAATCAATATGTAATTCAGTTAATAGCAAACTGGAACCTACAGTTGAAAATCTGGAAAATTTGGATGTCAGTGCATTTCAGGCACCTGAAGATTTATTAGATGGTTGTCGGGTATGTCTTTATTATGTAATTCACTAAGTGATAATACACGTTGGTACTTGTAGCTCAACTCTGAAGACCCCGCAGAGTTGGGCTTGCTCCTTACCTACAGAAGCCCACCACTCAAGCTAAGCAAATGCTCTCATTAGGCCGTGTTTGTCTTTTAGCTATTAGGGTCTTTTTCCTTGGGGTGCACCTTTATATGTCATCCATTAAACTTCATATCATTTTTCAAATCTTCTGTGAACCCTCCTAACCACCTTACTCTTCCCAGGTACTGTGGGGCTTTTTGGCTGCACTGGATCTTCATTGCTGTGCTCAGGCACTCTCATTGCTTCAAGCGGGGGCTGTGCTTCAGTGTAGTGCCTTCTTATTGCAGAGTCTGGGCTCTAGGAGCACAGGCTTCAGTAGTGTAGCACAGGGGCTCAGTGTTCGGGGTAGATAGAATTGTTACTCTGGCACGTGGATCTTTTAGACCAGGGATCAAATCCCTGTACCCTGCCTTAGCAGTATGGATTCTTAACCACTGGACCACGAGGGAAGTCCCATCTACTGTATTTTGAGAGCATTTAGTTTCTGAACCACTTAATGGGTTTTTATTTATAACTGTCATTTATTGTTTATAAATGAGACATTTATTATTTATAATAAGTGAGACACTGTGCTAATTATTTCATATACATGTTAGTATGTCATATATAACCCCATTTAAATCCCACAAATGACTCTAAAATGTATATTATTGAGGCTGAAACTCAGAGGATTGAAGTTCTTGTCCAGAATCTCACAGACAGTAAATAACTAGCTACCTGCTCCAGAGCCTGTATTTCTAAAGATTAGGTACACCACTTTGTTTAATATCTCTTGGGCTATTTAATTTTTTAGTGTCTGAGTAACTGTCTGATAAGTGCCTTGATGGGAATGCCGTATGTATCTTTTAGAACTAAATACTTAGTATATTTCTTGCTTGTAGAATGAGTAGGCTATGCACTAATTCTCAAAGAGTAGCAAAGACTTAACTTTCTTTATTTTATTCTTCAGGAAATTGGACAAATTACCTTCCTTTCTATACTTTTAAAACTTAACAGTTTATTAACCAAATAGGAGGTGTCGTGTAATCTTTTATCTAAACTCTACTAATTCTGCATGTGGTGTAATTACTCTTATAGGAAATGTATGATTACTCATTTTTGTTAAAATGTAATCTAGTGATGGAGGTTATTTAGTTTGGGATATAAATGCAGTTTGGAATAGATTAAGACTTTTTTAAAGATCCATTTGGTAAAATAGAGATGAAGAAGATACAGTATATTAATATTGATTAAATTGGTTTCAGTTCAGTTCAGTTGCTCAGTCATGTCTGACTCTTTGTTTCCCCATGGACTGCAGCACACCAGGCCTCCCTGTCCATCACCAACTCTCGGAGTTTACCCAAACTCATGTCCATTGAGTCGGTGATGCCATCCAGCCATCTCATCCTCGGTCATCCCCTTCTCCTCCTGCCCCCAATCCTTCCCAGCATCAGAGTCTTTTCCAATGAGTCAACTCTTCGCATGAGGTGGCCAAAGTGCTGGAGTTTCAGCTTTAGCATCATTCCTTCCAAAGAAATCCCAGGACTGATCTCCTTCAGAATGCACTGGTTATATCTCCTTGCAGTCCAAAGGACTTTCAAGATTCTTCTCCAACACCACAGTTCAAAAGTAACAATTTTTCGGTGCTCAGCATTCTTTATAGTCCAACTCTCACATCTCACATGTGTACATATTGACAGTTAAAAATAAGTTACTGAATATGTTTCATCCTCAAAGCATTGTGCTTAGCTCTTTTACCTAATTTTTTTTTGTTTAATCAACTATGAAAACTGTATTTCAGTATATAAGGGAAAAAATTGGTTTAAGTAGTCTAAGTTGGACTTGCTTGGTAGTCCAGTCATTAAGAATCCACCTTCCAGTGAAGAGGAACAGGTTTGATCCCTGGTCTGGAAAGATTCTTCAGTGGCTCAGCAGTGAAAAATTCACCTGCAGGGCAGGACACTAGGGTTTGATCCCTGGATTGGGAAGATCGCCTGGAGTAGAAAATGCAACCCACTCCAGTATTCTTGCCAGTAAAATCCCATAGATAGAGGAATGAGCCTGGCATGCTACATACAGTCCATAGCGAACAGATTTGGACACAAACTGAGCACGCTCGCACCCTGAGGATTCCCATGCCGTCACGCAGCTAAGCCTGTGTGTCACAGCTGCTGAGCCCGCATACCCTAGAGCCTGTTCCCTACAAACAGAGAAGCCACGGCATTTTGAAAGCTGCGCATCCTCACTAGAGAGTAGCATCCGCCTGCCACAACTAAAGAAAGCCTTCGTGCAGCAGTGGAGACCCACACCAGCAAAAAAAAAAAGCCTAGTATGTTGAAGTGGTCGTGTGGTTAATCATTGGCAGCTGATCCAAAATTTAAACCTAGATCTTCTGAATTCACATATTTAACTCTGGTTTATTTCTGTAATTACTTTGAAATTTACAAGCAGTAAGACTAGTTTAAGAAGCTACCTACCTACATTTTAGAAATTGCTGTGCACTAATATTCAGAAGATATTTGAATTATTCTGGTTTCTATTTTATTTAAAGCCTCAGTACTTATCAGTAATGGGTAATAATGTTATGGGATTGTGAAGAAGTGATAAAATTTTCAGCAAAAAAAAAAAGCCTAGTATGTTGAAGTGGTCGTGTGGTTAATCATTGGCAGCTGATCCAAAATTTAAACCTAGATCTTCTGAATTCACATATTTAACTCTGGTTTATTTCTGTAATTACTTTGAAATTTACAAGCAGTAAGACTAGTTTAAGAAGCTACCTACCTACATTTTAGAAATTGCTGTGCACTAATATTCAGAAGATATTTGAATTATTCTGGTTTCTATTTTATTTAAAGCCTCAGTACTTATCAGTAATGGGTAATAATGTTATGGGATTGTGAAGAAGTGATAAAATTTAAGAATTCTTTAGATATCAAAGTTTCAGAATATACTTTTTAATATATTTAAAATGTAAATATAAAGGTTGTCTTATTTACACATCATGTGTTTAGATACACACTTTCAATACATAGATTTCTATTGAGAGAAGTAGGCCATTTTAAATGTATTAGTCTAAAGCCAATTTTTTTTTTTTCATTGCAGATCTATCTTTGTGGCTTTAATGGCAGAAAGCTAGATAAACTGAGAAGACTTATTAACAGTGGAGGTGGAGTTCGTTTTAATCAGCTCAATGAAGATGTAACTCATGTTATTGTGGGAGATGATGATGATGAATTGAAGCAGTTTTGGGATAAATCAGTCCACAGGTTTTGTCAGTTTTTAATTCAAAGCAGTGTCTACTCTGTAATAATTTTTCTTAAAATTGCATATCCTCTGACAGTTATGGGAACTGCACGGCACATGGGATAATGGTATTTATAGTTTAAACTAATATATAACTGTACTGTTTTTGTAGGCCTCTTGTAGTGGGAGCAAAGTGGTTGCTAGAGTGTTTTAGTAAAGGTTATATGCTTCCTGAAGAGCCGTACATCCGTGTTAACTACCAGCCAATGGAAATTCCAGTTTCAGATCAACCTGAAAGTAAAACAGCCCTTTTAAAAAGGAAGAGCAGCCTGTCTAAGAGCGACTTTGCTCCTGAGGAAAAGCATGAGCAAGCTGATGAAGACCTCCTCTCTCAGTATCAGACTAATAACCCGACAGTAGGTAAGAACGAGGACCAGTGTCAACAGTCGTGAAATGTTTTGGTAGCAGAATACATACTTACGTGATTTCTGCTAGGTTCTTTAGAATTTAGGTTATACTACCTCTTTCTTCTCTTGAAGTTTTTTTTGTGTTACTATTTTTTTTTTAAGTAGGCAAGGCTAAGAGATTCTAGGCTTTCTCAGTTCCTTTTTTCTCTTCAATTCACCTGTACCTTTTCAGTCTGGTTTTTAAATAGACTGTCACTTGGTTTGTGTGTTTCTAAGATCCTGAGTTTGTTACAGGGTCACTTCAGTTCAGATGTTCAGTTGTGTTTGACCCTGCAACCCAATGGACTGCAGCACGCCAGGTTTCCCTGTCCATCACCAACTCCTGGAGCTTGCTCAAACTCATGTCCATCGAGTTGGTGATGTCATCCAACCATCTCAGACTCTGTCGTCCCCTTCTCCTCCTGCCTTCAATCTTTCCCATCATCAGGGTCTTTTCCAATGAGTCAGTTCTTCACATCAGGTGGCCAGAGGATTATAGTTTCAGCATCAGTCCTTCCAATGAATATTTAGGACTGATTTCCTTTAGGATTGACTGGTTTGATCTCCTTTCAGTCCAAGGGACTCTCAAGAGTCTTCTCCAATGCCACAGTTCAACAGCATCAATTCTACAGTTCAAAACCATTAATTCTTTTTATGGTCCAACTCTCACATCTATACGTGACTACTGGAAAAACCATAGCTTTGACTATATGGACCTTAGCTAATGTCTCTGCTTTTTTTATATGCTGTCTAGGTTGGTCATAGTTTTCTTCTAAGGAGCAAGTGTCTTTTAATTTCATGGCTGTAGTCAACCATCTGCAGAGATTTGGAGCCAAGAAAATAAAGTCTCTCACTGTGTCCATTGTTTCCCCATCTATTGGCCATGAAGTGATGGGACCAGATGCCATGCCATGATCTTAGTTTTTGAATGTTGAGTTTTAAGCCAGCTTTTTCAGTCTCCTCTTTCACTTTCATCAAGAAGCTCTTTAGTTCCTCTTTGCTTTCTGCCGTAAGGGCGGTGTCGTCTGCATATCTGAGGTTATTGGTATTTCTCCCGGCAGTCTTATTTCCAGCTTGTGCTTCATCAGTCTGGCAAGGTATTTGTTACAAGGTATTTTAACCTTATAACAAATGCCTCTTAGTTTGTAATTGTAGCTTTAATGAGTATAATGCTGCACTGTAGACTACTGTCTCAGGATGTAGTCTTCTTAGTGTGCTAAACACAATTGCCAGTGAAAAGTTGTGAACAGCATTTCTACTTTTCATTATAAAGTATTTAATACATCCAAAAAGATATAAAGAATAATTTAACAAATAACCATATACTACTAATCTAACTGTTTAAAAACTATAGGATATTCTGCTTGTCAAAATTATCCTGTGAATCCCTCCTCGTTTTCATAGTAGTTTATAACATATAAATATCTGTAAGTAATATACACACTGTTTTGTTTTGTGTGTATTTTAACTTACATAAATCATACATGATATGTACTCTTGCTACCGTACCCTAAACATGCAAGATACTCATCTCATCCCAGTAACTGGTTATGAATATATCACACTGGTATATGAACATGCTATAGTTTATCTATTGCTCTTCCTGAGGAGATTTTTATTGTGGTTTTTTGTTTTGTTTTCTAATAACAAACAGTTCTGCTGAAATTATTCTTGTGTGTGTCTCTGTGCACGTGAGCAAGAATTTCTCTAGGGTGGGATGACTGATTGCTGGGATAAGTATGTCTTCCACTTTCTTACATAAAGCATATTGCCTTCTGGAGTGTTTTAGTTTACCACTTTATACTAGAACAATAGTAAGGGTTCCTGTTGTTGCACATCCTTTCAACATTTAGTATTTCTCATAAGGCTTGAAATTCTTATTTATTTGATGGGTGTAGAGTGGGATCTCACTGTGGTTTTAATTTTATAACATTGCTAGTAAGGTACAGCATCTTTTTGAGTGTTGTTTGGCTATAATTTTGTTTTAATTAATTTTTTAATTGAAGAATAATCATTTTACACAGTTTTGCTGTTTTCTGTCAAACATCGACATGAATCAACCATAGGTATACATATATCCCCTCCCTTTTGAAACTCCCTCCCATCTCCCTCCCCATTCCATCCCTCTAGGTTGATACAGAGGCCCTGTTTGAGTTTCCTATAAAGTAGGTTGTTTTAATCCATTATTTCGTGGTTTGTGCTTTTCTGTTTTACATAAGTTTTCCTATGTGAACGTCATAAAGTTGTATTTTAAAAGTCTTAAAAGTTTTGCTTTTTCACATTTCATCTTCAGTCCACATGGAGTTAGTTTTTGCATTTGATAAGAAGCATTCAAATTATCAGTGTAAATAATCACTTATTCTCAGACTTTATTGAATAGGCCATCCTTTCTCTAGTAAATTGCCCTGTTGCCCCTGTCACTTATTAAGGGTCTGTTAAGTGGGGATCTGTGTTTAGCCTCTTTATTCTGTTCCATTGAGATACCTCACTGATAAACCATCTTATTTTAATAGCCTGGCCCTCCAGTTTTCTTTACAAAAGTTTCTTACCTATTCTTGGACTTTGCTTCTATATAAATTTTTAAAATTAATTTGTCAGTTTGAATAAATCTGTATGGGAATTTGGTGGGGATTGTATTGAATTTATAATTTGGAGCAGGATTGACATCTTTACAATGAAAAGATCTTCCTATCCATGAATATAGAATATTACCATACAGTTTATATTTTTCAATAAAGTGTAACTGGAGTCATAAGATACTAGAAATGCCATGTTACAACTATGCCTAATTTTTTGTGTTTTGTATCTGTTCATTTGATATTTTAATTCTTAAAATTTTACTGGTATATAAGAATAAAACATTTTGAATAAGAACATTTTGGGTATTGAGTTTTTTAAAAAATTGTCGTAAAATATGCCTGACATAAAATTTACCGTTTTAACCATCCTTAGATATACAGTTTATTGGTATTAATTATATTCACATAGTTTTGCTACCATCATTACCATCCATGCCAGAACTTTATCTTCCCAAACTGAAACTTTATAGGCCTTAAACAGTAACTCTATATTCTTCCTTCACCCGTTTCCTGGCAACCACCATTACATTTCTGTCTCTACATAGCTCATAAACATGGACTCAAGACAATACCTTTTGTGTCTGGCTTATTTCACTTAGCATTATGTCCTCAAGGCCATGTTTTAGCATGTGTCAGAATATCATTCCTGTTAAAGTTGAATAATACTCCATCGTATGTTGGAATTGTCTGTTCCATTTTCTGTTGATGGACACTTGAGCTGTCTCTACCTTTGGCTGTTGTAAGTTATGGTGCTGTGAACACTGGTGTACATATATCTGTTCAAGCCCCTGCTTTCAGTTCTTTTAGATATAGTCTCAGGTGGAATTGATAAGTCATGGTAATTCTATGTGTACCTGTTTGGGAAACCATCTTGCTGTTTTCCACAGTGCTGAATTACTTTACATCTTCACCAGCTGTGCACAAAGGTTCCAGTTTTTCTACATCCTTAGAACATACTGTATTTCCTTTTTTTTTTTTCATAATAAAAGTCATTCTAACGGATTTGAAGTGATATCTCACTGATGGTTTTGATTTTCATTTCCCTGATGAGTGATGTTGTGCATCATTTCCTGCTTTTATTGGCCATCTATATGTCTTTGGAGAAATGTTTATTCAGTCGGGTTGCCTTTTGTTTGTTCTTGAGTATTAGGCATTCTTTATATATTCTGAATATTGATCTCTTATCAGTTATTTGATTTGTATATATTTTCCCCCTTCTTTGGGGAGCATTTTCACATTGTGTTCTTTGGTAGATGAAAGTTTTAATTGTGATGAAGTTCAGTTTATCTGTTTTTTTCTCATTGCTTTTGTTTTTGGTGTCATAATTAAGAAATCATTACCAAAGGTAGTCATGAAACTTTCTCGTACGTGGCTGGGGATTACGTACTTTTCCTCTGCTCATTGGAATTATATGGTTTTTCCTTCTTGGTGTGATAAATTGTATTAGTAGATTTTATATTGTCAAATCGAGTTTAAATTCTCCTGGATGTGATATATTCATCTTTTTTACACATTACTATATTAGTTTGCTAATATTTGATTTAGGCTTTTATCTACTCAGTGTGATACTGACCTATATTTTTCCTTTTTCCGTTATCTTTGTTGGATTTTGTTATTAATTGCTAAAATGGATTGGGGGATTATTCTTGCTTTTTTAAAAAATCTCAGAGTTTGTGGGGTTATTTTTTCCTTTTTTTTTTAAATCTCAGAGGTTGTGTAACACTGGGGTTCCCTATTGAATGTGTGATGAAACTCATCTGTCTATTTGGGCCTAGCGTTTCTTTGTAGGAAAATTTTATAGTACTAATTCACTTAATGGATATAAGACTGTTCAATTCTGTTTTTTTCTGAAATCAATTTTGTAAGCTGTGTTTTCTAGGAAGCTTAATGGCTAATTTTATTAGTCTTTTTAGCAAACTAACTTGATTCATAAATTTGTTCTTTTTTCCTTCTGATTTCTTGAGTTGCACGATTTGCTTTCTTTTTGGGGGGTAGTCTTTTAATCTAAGTATGTCAATAGATTTCTCTGAAAGTACTCACTCAACTAGCTGTATTTCAGAAGATTTTTTTTTTTAATTATTTTTTGTTTTGATCACACTGGGTTCTCCATTGCTGCACACAGGCTTTCTCTAGTTTTGGAGAACAAAGGCTGCTCTAACTGTGGAACACAGGCTTCTCATTGCAGTGTGTGGGCGCCTCCTTCCGGTGCCTTCTCCGGTGGAGCAGAGGCTCTCGAGCACTTGGGTTCTAGCAGTTGTGGCATGGGCTCAGTAGCTGTGGCACATGGACTTCAGTTGCCCACAGCATGTGGACTCTTCGCAGACCGAGAATCAGATCCATGTGCCCTGCTTTGGCAGTTGGATTCTTACCTACTTTACCACCAGGGAAGTCCCGAAAGGTCTTTTATGTAGAGTTTTTGTAATTTGTTACTCTTGTTACTCACTCGCAGAGTCGTGTGACTCTTGGCCACCCCTTGGGCTGCAGCACTCCGGGCTTTCCTGTCACTCACTGTCTCCTGGAGTTTGCGCAGACTCGTATCCATTAAGTTAGTGATGCTGTCTAGCCATCTCATCCTCTGCTGCACCTTTCTCTTTTTACCTCCAATTTTTCCCAGCTTCAGGGTCTTTTCTAATGAGTCTATTCTTTGCATCAGGTCACCAAAGTAATTCTGTTCTAAATATTTTCTAATTTTATCATATCTTTGGTCTGTGAGGTGTTTAGGAAGTGGTTTTTGTAAGTGTTCTTCTGTGCCTCAGAAAAATGTTTTCTATGATTATTTGGAAGTTTCTATACATTTATATGATGGAATCACGTTTTGTCAGTTCTGTCTATGCGTTAATGAAATAGATGTTAAACTCCTCTACTGTAATGGTGACTGTCACTTTTTCCATGCAGTTCTGTCACAGTCATTTCTTTTGAGTATATTTTGAAGTTTTATTACATGGTGATTCTCATTTTCCTAATTTTTCTTTTACTTAAGATCTGTTGTATCTGATATTAAAACACCTCTGCCTGTTCACATAGGTATTTTTTTAGTATGACTTTCTTTTAATTGAAAATTGGTTGATTTACATTTATTGTTATTTGTGATATATTTTGATTATTTTCTATCCTCGTCTTCTGTGCTATTTGTCCCATTTTCCCATGCTTCCTTGTTTTTTGTTTGTTTGTTTTTTTAACATTTTTGTCTTTTGGATGGGTTGAGCTTGCCTTTTCCTTCCCCAGATCACACTCCCAACTCTTCATTTTTCCCTCTAGTGATTTGGAAAGTTATATATACTATTTTATGTTTTCAGTGTTTATCCTTGAAAATCTAATATACATCATAGCTTAAAATTAAAAATTAATCAGAATTTTTGTCTTTCTTGTGAATAATATAAGAACCTTATAACATTTATCTTCAGCATCACTACGAACCATACTCTCTGCACATGCACTCATTAATATATTCAGCTTATGTGATTTTGTCTTGTATTTTCATTGTCCTTTAATCTCACAATTAGGCATTGTTGTTTTCTATATCCAGTAATTGTTTTGATTTACCAGCATATTTAGGTACTTCTTTGCTCCTGATTCCTTATTGCATCTGATCTCTCTCCTTTGGAATAATTTTTTTTTTCTTAAGATATATCCTTTGGAAATTTCTTCAGTTTTTGTTAATGTCTTTCTTTTGCTCTTGTCCTTAAAAGACAGTTCTAGACAGTTAATTTGTCAAAGCTCTTGAGAGATATTTCTTCTTTGTATCTGTTTCCATGACTGTTAATTAAGAAGTCAGATGTCAGCTTACTTGTCATTCTTTTGTAGGAAATCTTTTTTTCTCTGTTTGGTGGTGCTAATGGTTAAGAATCCACCTGCCAGTGCAAGAGACACAAGAGATGAGGGTTTGATCCCTGAGTTGGGAAGTTCCCCTGAAGTGGCAACCTGCTCCAGTGTTTATGCCTGCAAAATTCCGTGGGTAGAGGAACTTGGCAGGCTGTATGTAGTCCATGGAGTCGCAAAAGAGTCTGACACAGCTTAGTGGCTAAACAGCAGCAGTATCTTTTTTCTCTATTTTTAATACCTTTTTTTGTGTGTGTCCTGGAGTTTTACCATTTATTTGTCTTATTTGCAAGTCATTGTGCTTCTTGAATCAGAGAATTAGTGTTTTAAAAATTTTCATCTATTATGTCCTTGAATATTGCTTTCCTTCATTCTCTATATTCTGTAACTCCCCTTTAGCTCTGTGTCCTTATTCTGTCCTTCTAATTTCATCTTTTTGTTTATTATTTATTATATGTAATTTCTTCAGCTTTTCCTTCAAAACACTATATTTCTGTTTAGCAGTTGCCTAATATGTTTAACCATCCATTAAACTTTCAAGTTCAGTATTTTTTCAGTTCATAGAAATCCTAGTTCTTTCAGTAGTGTGTTGTTCTGTATGTGTGAAGTTTTTTACTTTATTTCTTGAGACATTTTAAACCTGTTACAACATCTGAATGAAGAACAGGGGTAGTTCTCTTGATTCTTGTTCATGATGCTTGGCTTCCTCATGTGTTTTGTGATATTTATTATATAAACTCTTTCTCGTTAGGACTTGAGGTTCTAAGAAGCCTGGGAAGAGAATTTGGTCCTCCAGATAGTTTATGTTTAAACCTGCCAGGAGCCTAGGAATTTCCCAACTTAGGACACCCCTAAGTTACTTATTAGCTGGATGTTTTTGGACCATCAGGCCCTAACCTACTCTGAGGACCAGCCTATGATGACAGATTCCCAAGAGAGATGTGTTGACAACCCCCCACACCCACCCCCGAAAAGCCAAAATCGTGTACTTCTCATCTCTCTTTGCAAGCTGAACGTGGTGGTGGTGAATTGATTTTTAATGGACATTTTTACTGAAGGCATCTTCCTTTAGAGTTTCTGAGTGGAAGGGTAACTCTGCCCCACCTCTAATTAGTGTGGGATAAAAGGCTCGACTCCTGTCCCTCCACGTGACATCCTTAAATCCTAAGGGTATTGGTCACTGCCTAAATAGATGGTAATTGTTACCTTTAGTGATTACATAATGCTCTGGATTCATGCTACCACTTCATTTTTAGCCTTTGAGAATTTACCTTGCTTTTTTGCAAACTCAGCTTTGCATTTATAATAATACCTTTAATATTTCATCCTCTATTTTTAGGTGTTTCATGGTGAGAGGGTTCTGCATGTCTAGCTGGCCATATTTTTATTTATTTATTTTTAACGTATTTTTAGAGACTTTCCTTTTTTTTTTTTCAACTTAAAACAACATTTAATAATCCACACTGTTCATGTTGTTCTGCAAAATGATTTTTGTCAGACCATTTGCTTATGCTTTAGTAGTGTCATATCAGATCATCCTAATTTTTTAGGATATTTTAGTACAAAAGACCACCTATTAACTGGAAGCAGTTTTATGCGCTATCCTTCAGCAAGGGTGCTTGTTCAGTTCAGTTCAGTTCAGTTCAGTTGCTCATTTGTGTCCGATTCTCTCTGACCCCATGAATCGTAGCACGCCAGGCCTCCCTGTCTATCACCAACTCTTGGAGTTCACTCAAGCAATTAGTTTCTCAAATCTTTCTTTCTGAAGCAGCTAGTAGTGTACTTACTTTGAAAGGATTTGCTGATAATAAACCTCAGTGAATCCCCAAGTACCTTTGAAAGAATGTAAGTAAGTGTTTACTTCATATTGAAAAAGCTATCAAAAAGTGTCTATTAGGCTTCCAAATGCATCTGTTTGAAAAAAAGGGTTCTGTTGGTAAATGAACTGGTATAAGATGTGTTATTTTATTCTGAACCTTTAATAACTTCAGGGTATTACTTATAATTTATAAGAACATAGTGTTTCTAGTTTGTTTTTATAGTATGTACTGATGTGTTCAGTCATGGCCTACTCTGTGACTCCATGGACTGTAGCCCACCAGGCTCCTCTGTCTGGAATTTTCCAGGCAAGAATACTGAAGTGGGTTGCCATTTCCTTCTCTAGTTTTTACTGTAGTAGTCTAAAATTCCCCTGGGCTTCTTTCTTCTTACCACCTCACCAATTACACAGAAACATCAAACAAAGGTGGTTTTTCCTCCTAGATGTGATTGTGAGCAATTTTAACGCAAAAAAAAAAATGTGTTTTTACATTTTTATTATATATTTTACAACTACTCTCTAAATGTTTTATGGTATCATGTAACCTTTGTTTCCACCCAGGCTTATTCATCCTCATTTGTGCTCAGTCATGTCTGACTCTTTGAGACCCTTTAGACTGTGGCCTGCCAGGCTCCTCTTTCCTGGCATTTTTCAGGCAAGAATACTGGAGTGAGTAGCCATTTCCTCCTCCAGAGGAACTTCCGGATCCAGGATTAAACCTTAGTCTCCTGCATCTCTTGCATTGCAGGCAGATTCTTTACCTCCTGAGCCATTGGGAATACATCGCTCTAAGTTATAGATACACTGTTATCCTTTATTCCATACAATATGAAACTGAGGGTTAGAGAGTCTCCTGACGTACTGATCAGTAAATGCTCTAGACAGAACAGTTTCTTCAGAGTCTCAGAGCAATTTAAATACTTGCATTAAGTAGAAATTGAAGTGTGTATATACACACTTTATTTTATATATATATATATATATATACACACACATACACACACACACTTTATACATACTTTTCTCCAATAAGCATGACTTTTCACTTTTCAACTAATGACTGTATGCATGTGTATATACAGTAATTAGTTTAAAAGTGTAAAGAATCATTTATATATGTATGTGTATATATATATATACACACACATACCCATATACAGTAGAGTCCTGCCTATTGGAGATGAGGATAGAAATAAGAAGATGGTTCCCCTGGTGGCTTAGCAGTAAAGAATACACCTGCTGTGCAGGAGATGTGTATTCAGTCCCTAGGTCAGGAAGATCCCCTGGAGAAGGAAATGGCAACCCATTTCAGTGTTTTTGGCTGGGAAATCCCATGAACAGAGGATCCTGGCTGGCCACAGTCTATGGAGATGGAAAAGAGTGGGACACAAGTTAGCAACTAGAACAACTAGAACATAATGTTATAGACCCTGGAGTCAGACAAACTTTGGTTTATGTCTCATTTCTGCCAGCTAATAACTGTGTGACCTTAGAGAAATTACATAACCTCTTTAGACCTGACATTCTTCTTGAAGGATGGGTGTAGATACAGCAACAGAACTAGCCTTGTATTATCATAAGCATCGATTACATGCATGAAATGCACTTAAGTATAGAGCCTATGTCCCTGGTGGCTCTGATGGCAAAGAATCTGCCTGGAACGTGGGAGACCCAGGTTCAATTTCCTGGGTCGGGAAAATCCCCAGAAGGAAATGGCAACTCACTCCAGTGTTCTTGTCTGGAGAATCCCATGGACAGAGAAGCCTGGCAGGCTGTAGTGCATGGGGTCACAAACAGTCAGACACAGCTGAGCAACTAACTCTAAATAAAAAAGAATCTTTGAATAGCTTTCAGGCTTGTTGGAATCCCAGGAAGCAGGGCTTGGAAAATTCTGAAAGTTGCTCAGTTGTGTTTGACTCTTTGTGACCCCATGGACTGTCCATGGATTTTTCCAGGCCAGAATACTGGAATGGGTGGCCTTTCTCTCCTCAGATCTTCCCACCCAGGGACTGAATTCAGGTCTCCTGCATCACAGGCAGAGTCTTTACCAGTGGAGCTACAAGGGAAGTCCCTTGTGGAGTTATTAGAGCTTCATCATTTTCGAGTTACTGGAGCCTCTTAATTTTCTAGTACACTAGGAATACCTAGAATATTAACATGATTTCCCTTATCCCAGGATGGTAATACTCATTGCTGTCTTGGGAACCCAGAGGATGGGGTAGGTCATATTCTTTCTTCATCGTATACTTATAAAGCCTCAGTTTTTTAAGTGTGGTCACAGTTCTCAAGTTCCCTGTTACTTTTATATCCTTACTAGGAGATAAACTTTATAAAGTAAATTACCTGTTAGAAAACATTTCTTTTTCTTTTCCAGTTGAAGTTGCCAAGTCCGAAGTTGGGCTCTGCAGGGACTCTACTCATGTGGAGCCCCTTAATGATTCTACTCATATTTCTCTGCAAGAACACCAGTCTTCCATCAGTCATTGCCTCCCTGATGTTTCTACAATTACCGAAGAAGGTTTATTTAGCAAAAAGAGTTTCCTAGTTTTGGGTTTTAGTAATGAAAATGAATCTAATATTGCAACCATTATAAGAGAAAATGCTGGAAAAATTGTGTCCCTTCAGAGCAGAGTTGTTGCTGATTATGCTGTGGTTCCTTTGCTGGGGTGTGAAGTACAGGCAACTGTTGGAGAAGTTGTAACAAACACATGGCTGGTAAGAAAACACGGCATCAGTTCAAATGTAATATTGAAGGATGTCTGAAGCTAAGAGAGAATGCTTATATCTTTGGCACTTTAGTTTCGGTAGACTGGTATTTGGGTTTGGGCACTGTCTGGGTTTTGCTTTTAGCAAAGGAAATTATGAATAATATGCGAGCTTCTTGGTCCTAATCCTGGTAGATAGAGGGGCTGCATCAGCAGAATTATTTCCTAGGAAAGTGACTCCAGATTTTCCCTGTTTTCTTACCAAAGCATGACATGTACTTTTGTATTACTGCATCTTTTTGGCTTATCAGTGATAATTTCAACCATTGACTTTTTCAACTTTCCAAGACTTAAGAGGAAAACAATGATAACTACATTGGAAGAAATTAAATGTAAAGCAATATTTAGGAAATTAAATGATAAATCTGACTGATTTTAATATCCTATATAATGACTGATACATTTTAATATTATAATTTTAAATGTGTTGTGAATGAGCATATACACATTTCTATTAAACTAATATTGCTTTTCACTGTAACTGAACCAGTGTTAACCACTAATCACTTATTTCAGGTTGATGATGATGTTTTTCTTGTTTTTAAAAGGTAACTTGTATAGACTACCAGGCTTTAGTTGATCCAAAGTCAAATCCTCTCTTCACACCAGTTCCAGTTATGGCAGGAATGACTCCTTTAGAGGATTGTGTTCTTTCATTTAGCCAATGTGTAGGAGCTGAAAAAGACTCATTGACATTCTTAGCAAATCACCTTGGAGCCAGGTATGTAGTATTTGTATTACCTGCCATCTTGGTGTATGTATTATTTGTTTTTACTTAATGAAAAGCATACAAATTAACATTTCGCTGGATGTCTTACAATATTTATGAGGAGTATGTTGTGTATCTGATGTGGTGGCTTAAAGTGGAAGGGAGAGAATGCTGTTAGACAGGTACTTAGCAAGTATTAAGACTATAGGCATTAATGCTTACCTACCAGGAAAGGGAATATTTAAAGATATTGCTTTTCTCAGTGTTATTTCCTTCTGTGTGCTGTACAGATTATTTTTTCAGTATACATTAATTGTTTCTCTGCAATGCAGTGTTAAGCAGAAATAATGAATATTTTGGGAGAAAGAAAATGAATTTAAAAGTTCTGGAATCCAAATTAGCCCAACCCCCTAAGTGAACTTTAATGGTGGCTATTTTTTAAAAAACTGGAAAACTGTTACATAAATAATTATAAATGAACTACTTTCACATTAAAGGAAAAGTTCTTTTAGATTATATCATGAAACAGCACTTAAAATACTTTTAAACAAGAACCACACCTAAACCAAAGTGATTCAGAACATTTGGGGAAAAAAGTAAAGATGGGCAAAGATATGAGAAAAAAAAGGAGAGGGGTGCAATTTTATTATCAGACAAGTTTGAATTCAAATTAAAAGGCATTAAACAGGGGGAAAAAACGTGTTGTAAATAAAGAATGCTATTTATACTGAAGGTTTCTAATTTCTAAAAGAATTAGAAATGAATAGCAGAAATGGAAAATGAAGACTGTATTAACTGGACATTTTAGAACTTTTTAATAACTCTTGGTTCAAAGAGGAGTTCAAAACCATTTATAAGCCTAGGTATCACTGTCAACCCAAAAGTAACAAGCAACACCAGTACCCACATTGTGACCTTAAAATACCATTTCCCACTAAAAGAAACTAAAGCTTAAAGAAATGATCAGTTCTAGGTCTGGGGAAGAAAAGATACCGGTGAGTCTGGAACCTTTTGTCAGAATGGAGAACAAATATATTATTGAAGACTACTATGAAGGGTTGAGTCAAAAGGACCACCACTGGCCAAAGACAGGAAAAATGTCAATAGCAGCAGTGGCTCCAGACATCATCAAATAATATTTCATCACTACTTCATAATAGCACCAAAAAACTAGGCTTATTGGCCTAGTTTGAAGGATGCTAGGAAACAACTCATTATTTTTGAAAGCTGGTAAATGAGGAGAAAGGATCTGGTATTTCTTCTGCCTTCCTGTACAGTCGGTATCAGACTGTATCCATAATAATAGATAAGACAAAGTTTCCCTTTGCAGAAGTATTCCAACAAATAAGTAAAGAAGAAATGGTAAAATTTTGACTCCTAATAAGTGGAAGAATCTATTGAAAACCAACATTCACATAATAAACAGAAAACTAGACATATACCTCCTTATAAAGAATATACAACCATTTTGAAACAATCTTAACAAATAATGAAACCTCATGATCCAGTATCTTCAACAAATATAAAGGGGGCATGGAAAGAAGAGGGAACCTGGAAGCCAAAAGACATAAAAAATGAAATGTAGTGTTTAAGGGTGGGAATCAGTTCAGTCACTCAGTCATGTCCGACTCTTTGTAACCCCATGAATCGAAGCACACCAGGCCTCCCTGTCTATCACCAACTCCCGGAGTCCACCCAGACCCACGTCCATTGAGTGGGTGATGCCATCCAACCATCTCATCCTCTGTCGTCCCCTTCTCCTCCTGCCCGCAGTCTTTCCCAGCATCAGAGTCTTTTCAAATGAGTCAGCTCTTCTCATTAGGTGGCCAAAGCATTGGAGTTTCAGCTTCAGCATCAGTCCTTCCAATGAACACCTGGGACAGATCTCGTTTAGGATGGACTTTGGATCTCCTTGCAGTCCAAGGGACTCTCAAGAGTGTTCTCCAACACTACAGTTCAAAAGCATCAATTCTTTAGTGCTCAGCTTTCTTTATTGTCCAACTCTCACATCCATTCATAACTACTGGAAAAACCATAGCCTTGATTAGACGGACCTTTATATCTACTACTGTGGGCAGGAATTCTTTAGAAAAACTGTCGTAGCCATCATAGTCAATAGAAGAGTCCGAAATGCAGTACTTGGATGCTCTCAAAAACAACAGAATGATCTCTGTTCATTTCCAAGGCAAACCATTCAATATCACAGTAATCCAAGGCTATGCCCCAACCAGTAATGCTGAAGAAGCTGAAGTTGAACAGTTCTATGAAGACCTACAAGACCTTCTAGTACTAACACCCAAAAAAGATGTCCTTTTCATTATAGGGGACTGGAATGCAAAAGTAGGAAGTCAAGAAACACCTAGAGTAACAAGCAAATTTGGCCTTGGAGTACAGAATGAAGCAAGGCAAAGGCTATTAGAGTTCTGCCGAGAGAATGCACTGGTCATAGCAAACACCCTCTTCCAACAACACAAGAGAAGACTCTACACATGGACATCACCAGATGGTCGACACTGAAATCAGATTGATTATATTCTTGGCGGCCAAAGATGGAGAAGCTCTATACAGTCAGCAAAAACAAGACCAGGAGCTGACTGTGGCTCAGATCATGAACGCTTATTGCCAAATTCAGACTGAAATTGAAGAAAGTGGAAAAAAACCACTAGACCATTCATGCATGACTTAAATTAAATCCCTTATGACTATACAGTGAAAGTGAGAAATAGATATAAGGGACTAGATCTGATCGAGTGCCTGATGAACTATGGATGGAGGTTCATGACATTGTAAAGTAAGGAAGTGATAGATAACTATAAATATCCAAACAGTGGCTGCTATTAACATGGGAGGGGAAGGGTGGTAGTAACTGAGAAGAGGCATATTGGAGAGGTTCTGGAGTGACAGGTAAGAGTCTGTCTGCTGACGTGGGTGGGGAAAATAAGGGTTTTCATCTTATGATAATTCACTAAATCTTATATTTCCTTTTTTGCTGTGTTCTATACTTTGCTTATACTAAGCTAAGCTTTTGGAAAAAACAAATTGTAGAAAAGAACATTAAGAAAATATGGCAATAGACTAAAGCAGTGCTCGTAGAAAAATTCAGCAAACTGATTATGTAAAATACTAATACAGAAGTCACTGACCTTCATATGTGCAGCTAGTTAGAAGAGCTAATGAAAACAGAGATCTCTTACTAAATCTGTAGTAAGAGATAAAATAGGTAGCAACATGATATATATTCTTAAAAAGAAAGAAAATGAATGAACAAAATAAAACCAAAATATCTCATAGATATAGAGAATAAATTAGTGGTCACCAAAAAAGAAGGGAATAAGAGGCTAGGCAAAATTAATGAAGGGAATTAAGAGGTACAAAATTCCAGTTATAAAATTTAAAAGTCACGGGGATGTAATTAGAATTGGTATTGATCTTTTGTAATCTATTTAAATGTTGAGTCACTATATCATACACCTTAAACTAATATTGTGTGTCAGCTATACTTTGATTTAAGAAAAAAGTTGAAAGTGAAACTTGAAAGAGCTACGGAAACTTGTAAAATGCTATTGAGGGAAACAGGACTTGAAGAGTATGAAAGATGTACCTGTTCTTGGACAGGAAGACTAAATATTATAAAGGAATTTTTTAGAGAGGGCAACAAGCAAACTAATTCTTAAATTGATAAGAAATTATTAGCAAGCAGGAAAGTCATAAAATTCTGAAATAGAATTGTTATTTAAATATATTTTGTACACCTCACTAGATAATAGTATGTCTGTAAGTAGCAGAAAGTTAAGTGAACAGGCAGAAAGCATAGAAATAGACCTAAATACAAATAGCAATTTAGTCTATGATAAAGGTGATGTTTTGGCTTATTGAAGAAGAGATAATTCAATAAAATTGGAGCAACATCTCATACCAAAATAAATACCAAATTAATTGATCAGTAGGTTAAATGTGAAAAATGAATCCTTGAAAGTACTAGGGAAAATGTGGGATACTTAACAAAATCTTAAAAGTGAGGAACTAGACCTGAAACCCAGAAGTCCTAAAAGACATTTCTGTTTGTATCTCAAATGGTGGTGTTCTCTTTAATATTCTGTGATCTTGAGGAAGACACTTAATTTCTCTGCATCTTTTCCCAGGTTGTATCTTTATGATAACTTGTAAAATATTGGTATTTCACAAATACTGAGAAAATCCAATGATATATGTGAAAATGCGTAGAGAAGGTGTGGTGTAGGGCTAGAAGTTGTGTTATTCATAATCGTCCTTTGCTCCCCTAATTGTTCATGTCTTTTACTGGGAGGAAAGACAAGGTGGGTGAGTGGGTGATGACCAATTAAGTAGATGATCTTTCTGGTTATTTCTTATAAGTCTGGTTTAATTTGCTTATTTTTAAATAATTAATTTTAAAAAGTTTAATTTTAACAATACATTTTTATCCTAGAGTAAGTATTGTAAGAGGATTAGCTTAATTTAAGAAATATAACCAACTTTAAATGTATTTTCTTATATTTAGAGCTCTGACAACACCATTGTATTAGAAATGTCATTCTTTGCCAACTGTTATGCATAAGACCATTTGCTTTTTTTTAAATGTAACTTTCAGTGTTCAAGAATACTTCGTTCGCAAGTCCAATGCAAAGAAAGGCATGTTTGCCAGTACTCATCTTGTTTTGAAAGAGCCAGGTGGTTCTAAATACGAAGCTGCCAAGAAGTGGAATTTACCAGCGTCACTATAGCTTGGCTGTTGGAGTCTGCTAGATTGGGAAAGAGAGCAAATGAAAACCATTTCCTGATTGAAAATTCATCTAAAGAAGGTTAATATTTTTGTTTGTCATTTTATGTATATTTTTACAGTTTGGTTTCTGGGATTGTTGTTCAGTTGCTAAGTCATGACTGACTCTTTGTGACCCCATGGTTTCTGGTATATGAATGTGCTAAAACTTGTTTTTAAGACAAATCATTAAGGTTTCTCCCTTTAACATGAGCCACTGTTGGGCACCCATTATTGGGGAAAGGAGTAGGCCACAGAAGTACCTTCACAGCAGAGATGTTAAATTTATAATTGTACTATCAAGTGTAGGCTCAATCTGAAAGCTAGAAAGTACAAAACAGTATGGGCGTGGTCTAGGGTCTCAGTGTTTGAAGCCTAAAGATGTGAGCTCAGATCCCATTTACTGTTCCTTCTGGTGGCTCAGAGGTTAAAGCGTCTGCCTCCAATGCGAGAGACCCGGGTTCGATCCCTGGGTTGGGAAGATCCCCTGGAGAAGGAAATGGCAATCCACTCCAGTATTCTTTCCTGGAGAATCCCCTGGACGGAGAAGCCTAGTAGGTTACAGTCCACGGAGTTGCAAAGAGTCAGACATGACTGAGCAACTTCACCTCACCTCACCTCTGTGAGTAAAGTGCTATCTATTCCTATTTTAGAAGATGCTTACTCCTTGAAAGAAAAGTTATGACCAACCTAGATAGTGTATTCAAAAGGAGAGACATTACTTTGCCGACTTAAGTCCGTCTAGTGAAGGCTATGGTTTTTCCTGTGGTCATGTATGGATGTGAGAGTTGGACTGTGATGAAGGCTGAGCGCTGAACAATTGATGCTTTTGAACTGTGGTGTTGGAGAAGACTCTGGAGAGTCCCTTGGACTGCAAGGAGATCCAACCAGTCCATTCTGAAGGAGATCAGCCCTGGGATTTCTTTGGAAGGAATGATGCTAAAGCTGAAACTCCAGTTCTTTGGCCACCTTATACGAGGAGCTGACTCATTGGAAAAGACTCTGATGCTGGGAGGGATTGGGGGCAGGAGGAGAAGGGGTCAACTGAGGATGAGATGGCTGGATGGCATCACGGACTCGATGAACGTGAGTCTGAGTGAATTCTGAGAGATGGTGATGAACAGGGAGGCCTGGCGTGCTGCGATTCATGGGGTCGCAAAGAGTTGGACACAACTGAGTGAACTGAACTGATTCCTATTTTATTTTTTCCTATCTATGTATTTTATTCTGTTCCAGTCTGTTCCTGGACTTCTGCATGTTATCTCTTGCCCACCTTGTGCTTGCTTGTTCCTCCTTATCTTTCAGGTCCCAGCTTGGATATCACTTTCCCTGGAAAAACCTTCCTTGATTCCTAAGTCTGGCCTTGTCTTGCCATAGCACCATGTCTCTTTGTAGCTCTTATCCCAGTGTTACCGTTCTAGTTTACTTTCCTGTTTCCCTGCTCAGCCATAAGCTCTGAAAAGGCAAGGAGTACATGTATCTTGTAAATTATATATTTTCACTGTCTAGATTGGACCTGGCATAGAGCAGCCATCTAGTAAGCGTTTTTGATAAATGTTGAAAAATGGTGGGAGGCAGAATGGGAGGACACAGTAGCCTCTTATGTAACATGATGGCATCCCGGGTCACACTTTAGGGAACCTTGGGAACAGCTCTCAAAGCTATTACTTACTACTTTTCTCTAGACAACCTGGGAATTGTACAACTGAGGTGAAGTAATGTTTAGGTCATGTTAAAATCTCATTAAGAACTTTTCAGAAACTTGACTGTAGTTGTTAACTCTGAGTACATGTAATTGGGATTTTCTTTTTACTCTGCCATTGACCAAGATGACATTAACTTCTTGTTCAATCAGTAAGTTGTGTCTGACTCTTTGTGACCCCATGGACTCAGCACACCAGGCCTCCCCTGACCTTCACTCCCTCCCAGAGTTTGCTTAAGCTTATATCCATTGAGTCAGTGATGCTATATCTAACCATCTCATCCTCTGCCACCCTCTTTTCCTTTTCCTTTCTGTCTTTCCAATGAGCCAGCTCTTCACATCAGGTGGCCAAAGTATTGGAGCTTCAGCTTCAGCATTAGTCCTTCCAATGAATAGTTAGGGTTGATTTCCTTTAGGATTGACCGGTTTGATCTCCTTGAAATGCAAGGGACTCTCAAATGTCTTCTCCAGCATCACAATTTGAAAGCATCAATTCTTTGGCACTCAGCATTTTCTTATATAATTTTGGGCAAATTATGAGATTTATTGAGAATATTTTAAGTTATAACAAGATGAAACTGGAAATCTAATTTCTTTCATTATTTCAGTTGATTTGCTTGTCTAACTCAACGTATATTTTAATATATTGTCTGGTTTGTTTCTTTGAAAGTAAGTATATAGCTTTGTGGTGTGAAATATACTTAAGAATTCACAGGAAAACTAATAGGAAGATAAAAACATCACTTCTTGTATTGCTCTTTAGAGACAAGAAAATTACATCAGTGGCTCATATTTGTTTCTTTTCATTTTAAATCTCTAGAACAAAGTTTGGAAATTGAAACAACAAATGAGGTGAATCTAAATCCAGATACTCCAGAGCATCCTGTAACACATCGGGAAACTCAGAGGAAAACAGCCGTTACACCTTTAGATATGAACCGCTTCCAGAGTAGAGCTTTCCGCATGGTGATGTCACAGCACTCCGGACAGGCTTCGGTCTCCCCGACCCCAGGACAGTCACTTCAGAAGGAGCCCTCATTACACCTGGATACGCCGTCAAAGTTTCTGTCCAAGGACAAACTCTTCAAGCCTTCCTTTGATGTGAAGGTGAGGCTTATAGAAAATGGTTCTGGAGATAACAGTTCTATAGTTTATAAAGTTAAAGCACCAAGTTCTCCATCACTTAGTTTGTAGTAGTAACTTCAGAAATGTTGGCAAACAGATTCATGGTAATGAGCCCCTATGTATACCCAGCGTTGAGGTAACAGCTAGAGATATATATGGTGTGAAATCAGGACATCTGGGTTCAAGTCCTGTTTCTGTCATGAACGGTATGATTCACAGATCATTTAACATATTTGAGCATCAGTTCCATCTTTTGTACAAAGAGGATAATATCACTGAAAACTTACAGATTTACTGTAAGGATCAAGTGAAATTGTGTGATGAATAGTTTTCATAAACTGCAAAGTTACATGGACACATTGGATTTAGGTTTGATTCTAGGAGTACGCCCACTGCACCTTCTGAAAATGTTCTCTCTTTACCTTTCAATCCTTTGCCCTAAAAAGATGAGTGTGCATCTTTCTTTGATCTTCTGAACATTGGAATATGGCTTCCTGTCTAAAAAATGCATTCACAAATGAAGGTTTAATTCAGCCTTCTCAGATGGTTTTCTTTCATTCCCCAAATATAATTTTCTTCACTATTCCTTTAGTAGTTCTTGGCCTTTCAAATAGCTGTTCAAACCATGATTTTTTTTATCCATGAACCTTTGCAAAATTATTGTGTGGTTTTACTCATAGTATGTTTTGGAGCAGACTTAAAGTTTGTAAGTTGTTCATCTTCAGAAAATAAACATAAATTGACCTGGGACAGTTTTCTCCAAGCTAAATCTTTGACCAGATTTCTTCTGAAGTAACATTTTGTACTGTAACACTACTTACGCTGTAAAAAGTAGAGGGAAAGCGCTGGTTTGGAAACAGATCTAGAATCAGGCCTCTGCTTTGCCTCTTACTGCCCTTTAAAGCAAGTCAACTTCTTTGTATTTCATTATCCCCACCTGTAAAATTATGGAGCATATCTAGGTGATTTCTAAGGTCTCAAAGCTAGTAATATTCTTTGAATAGTAAATGGAATAATAATAGGCAAGACAGTAGAAATATTTCTGTTTGTTGAGACCATCCTTCTACCTTATAGTGAAAAACTGATGGTTCTGAAACAGTCTCAGTGAAGGTGTAAAACACATTTAAAGGTTTTATAGTTTAGTCATAATGTGTTTAGCAATGTCTCTCTCTTGTGATATATAAAATAGTACTTCACCTTGTACTCAGTGGTCTTTAAATTGATGGGCAAAAAAGAAAAATCTGGTTATCTCCTGTGCTCTCTAGTACATGGTGAAACACTGATGCTTTGCTCATGAGAATGTATCGGTGTTGGTGCAAGCATTTTTGCTTACATGGCTTCCTTTACCTGTGCAGATTTGTGTGTTCAAGGTTAATATTCATCAGTTGAGCACTGGCTGAATACTTTCTGCTATATATATGGAATACTATTCAGATGGGAAAGAGAATGAGCGCAGGTCCTGAACAGCAGTGACTAGTGCTCACGTGGGAATTGGGGTGGCTTGGGAATAGGCATATATTTTGTACCTTTGAAGATTTTTCATAATCCTCAGCTCAGTATGACTTTTTAATCCTCCTTATTTTTCATGTCTAGTTTATATCCATCCTTGCTTACTTGTTTCCTTCTTTTTTTTTTGCTTGTTTACTTGTTTGTTTTATTTTGGTTTTTTTTGGTATCATTTTAACCAATTTCAATTGTGAAGTGAAGTCGCTCAGTAGTATCTGACTCTTTGCGACCCCATGGACTGTCGCCTACCGGCCTCCTCTGTCCATGGGATTTTCCAAGCAAGAATACTGGAGTGGGTTGCCATTTCCTTCTCCAGGAGATCTTCTCGACCCAGAGATCGAACCTAGGTCTCCCATATTGTATCTATATAGATACAGATAATACTTCATTCTTTTTATTGTTTGGAGGAAAGCTGGAGGAGGTTAAAGCTATAATCCAATTAATACTAAGGATTATTCCGCTTCTCTCTTTACCTCTTTTTCCCCCTTTCCTTTTCTGTTTACCTCTCTTATCCCTCTCTCCCCTCTTCTTTCTTTTTCCTTTTCTCCTCCTTTTCCTCACTTCCTCCCTCCCTCTCCTCCTCCATATACACAGGATGCACTTGCAGCCTTGGAAACTCCAGGAGGTCCCAGCCAGCAGAACAGGAAACTGAGTACACCACTCTCAGAAGTCATTGTCAAAAACCTAAAACTTGCTTTGGCAAATAGCTCTCGAAATGCTGTTGCTGTTTCTGCCAGCCCTCAACTGAAAGATGCCCAGTCAGAAAAGGTGGAATTATATCTCTTATTAATATTAAAAGGAAGTTTTAGATTAAAAACAAACATTTAAAATAATAATGATTGATCTGTTTCTTTTATTTTCCATGGGCAGGAAGACGCTCCGAAGCCACTTCAGAAGGTCGTGGTGTGTGTTAGTAAGAAACTCAGTAAGAAGCAGAGTGAACTAAACGGGATTGCAGCCTCTCTAGGCGCAGACTACAGGTAGTTGGCACATCTTTTTTCTGGTGGTGATATGAACTCAATTTATAGGGAAACCTAGAGCTGCTGTGAGCATCTATTTAAAAAAAAACATTATTTTGCCTTTTATTAATAGTTTATCATAGTATCTACAAAATCCAGTTTTTATTTAATTTACCTCCTCCTTTTAAAATATGCTCTCCCTTATCAATTCACTTTTACATGTGTGTTTTTAGGGCATATTTAACAAATATATGAGAACATACTTTGTGACACTATTCTAAAAATTTGGGATCCATGAATGAGTACAGTCTAGAAAAAAAATCCTTATCTTCAAGGAGTTTATTAATACATTTAGGTCGGAGATTTTAAGCATGTTTCTTAGTGATTTTCAAATTAGAGCCCTTCTGTGAGTACTGCTAAGTGCTGCAGCGCTCCTGAATTAAAGTGGTCTTTTTGAGGATGTTTAACGCCTATCGATTTTACTTTGGAGGCATAGATAACCACTCTCAACCTGACAGCCCAGCTAGAGACAGGTCCCTAGCACAACTGGCCTCAGTATCAGGGACTGAGAGACCCTTGCCTCCTCCAGCCAGTGCTGAGCCGATCGTATTCCTTCATTGTCTGTGGTGCTCGCTTTCTTGACCACTTGTTTTCAGCAGTTCGTAGTTAGCATAATGATTGGTTTACAGTTAACAAACAGTTTGAGGAATATGACTAGCTTTATCTTTCCCTTTTGGTAAGTCATTTTAGTTATCTTTCTTTTTGACAGAGAAATTAAATCAGGAGAATGGAAAAATAAAATATATTTGTGTAATTATAGGCACCTTAGTGTTTCATTCATCTATTGTAGAAGAGTAAAGCTTTCTTTCTTATAACTATTATTTGTATTGTCTATATATTGTTCTTACCTGGCTGCTGAGTGCGCAATATGAGGCAAGTATTATCTCATACCATTTTCACAGTAGCCCTAAGAGCCCTAAAAATAGGATGTGTCCGTGGGTATTCTGTTTAAATGTGGACTTACGTAAGATTTAAAAGACACATATGGGACTTGTGTTTTCATAAGATTTGAAATGCCAGTCCTGGGAAATCCTGGTGGGTCCAGAGGTTAGGATTCTGCACTCCACTGTTGGGGGCCCAGGTTCTATCCCTGGTCAGGGAACTAAGATCCCACAAGCCACACCAGACAGCCAAAATAAATAAATGCCCCAGTCTTCTCAATATTAAAAAAAAATACATTGCTGAAATCCCTAAACAGAATTTAATAGTCAATGGCATTAATTTGGAATTTGCATTAGGTGTATTCCTGAAGTGAATTTCTGAGACTTGATAATTAATGAGAGGAAAGAACTCTTATTATGCAGAGGTAACAGTATACATGTGTTCATAGGGTAACTGGCTCTCCAGTGCTGATGTTCCAGATGTTCCCTTCCATATGCGCCAAAGAGATCAGTGATACTGTCTCCCACCTGCCAAAAGTTAAAATCTAGACCAGATCGTCCTGACAAATCAGATATAGCACTCCCTTTTTATTACAGATATTTATACAATATTCCTTCTACTAAAATGGATTTCATAAATCTAACTTTTATAATTTAAAGTCAGTAGAAGGTACATAGTAATAGAATATACATTAAATATGTAAATGCCTTTGTCTGATAACACAGAGGGGAATGGAATATTTATATTTTTGCATACATAGTAAGAGCACTTCAAATGTGATACCTGGAAGACTGAAATAGATATGGAGACTCAGATACCATAGACAGCATTTCTGTTGGTAATATGACTACCATGAGTTATTCACATTTAACAAACTAGGTTAAGGAAATATTAAATGGGACGAAATCGGGAGCACAGTGTAATAGCTAAGAGTGTGCATTTTGAAGTAAAAATTGGCTCTACCTCTTATTCACTGAGTGTGTTACTTTAGTCACACCCTTCAGTTTTCTTGTCTGTTAAATGGATAAAATAATACAGTGTTTTAGAATCGTTGTGAGGATTGAATGAATGGCTGTGCAGAGTATACAGTGTTATGGGGCACAGAGCAAACGTGCAGTGACTGGTGGCTGCCAGCAGCTGGGGGATAGGTTGGATACTTAACTTGAAAATATGTTTATCGTTGTATCATGTGTATGAAGTGATACTATAGAAGATATTTTAAAGAATATCTTTCTGCACCTCTCCCTGCATTTATATATTGAGAGGTATGTGTATAAAATTTAACAGTGAAAGGAGTCTGTCATTTAGTGTTTTTGGTTACTCTGGTATAGAGAGTAATGATAAACTCATGTAGTTATCTCTCTCAGGTATTCAGGCTTTTGTGGGTTTGATTGTTTCAGGTGGAGTTTTGACGAGACAGTGACTCATTTCATCTATCAAGGACGACCAAATGACACTAATCGGGAGTATAAATCTGTAAAAGAAAGAGGAGTACACATTGTTTCAGAGCACTGGCTTTTAGAAGTAAGCATACTTTTTTCCCCCTCCCCTTTCTGTTAAATGAAAACATAAACAGTACTTCAAGGCACAAATCCATTTCTCTGTACATAAACAAGTTTGATAACCTTATTTAATTGCACATTTCTGTTCTTTGGCATCAGAAACTTAAGGTCTTTAATCCTTAAATGCTTAGTAAACCTTTAATGGGTATTCTTTCAGATTGTCTGATTCTTTTTGCTAGTTAAAAATGATATGAAAGAAAACTTTGGAATGCTTTGAGGAGAATTAATTTAGCATGCCAATAGTTTCTTTTCTTTCTTCTTCCATTTTCCTTCTGGGTATTCCCTGAAATGTGATTGATACTTTGGCAAAAGCATAGAAATAGAATTAGATTTCATACTTTAGTGGGCAGGACATTTAAAAGTGAGGACAGTTTGTTACTTGTATGATGGAATTTTAAAGTCAACTACTTTTCAAAACTTTAATTTTGTGAACCTTTGCCATTTTAGAACATGATGTTTTGGCTGCCTTTTTCCTACTTAACATCTTTTAGTCACTGAAATTTTTTTAGTCCTGTTTTAAAGCACACCATTGTATTGCAGTGTGCCCAGGAGTATAAACATCTTCCTGAATCTCTTTATCCACATACTTATAATCCCAAAATGAGCTTGGACATCAGTGCGTGCAAGATGGCCGACTCTGTAATAACCGACTACCCTCAGCTGGCTCTGCAATGAGGGATGATGAGGTAAACGATACAGATGATACATTTACCCCCTCTTTAAGCTGAATGTACAGTCATATATTGCTGTGAAGCCTTATACAGGGCTTGGTTTGAGAAACTGTAATTCTTCTTCCTCAATAGCTAGATCATATGCCTGTAGAAGAAAATGATATAGACAGTATGACCACCGGTAATAAAGAACTAACAACATCGAATGGAAATGGAAGGAATGACTCTAAAGGAGGTAAAATATTTTAAATTACAAACAAAATTTATAAATGTGTATCTTTCATACTGAATGCTTCCTTTGCATCAGATGAACAAATAAAATTATCTTCTATGTTACTAAATAGAAGTAAAGCATATATTAATATTTGAGGATTGAATTGAGGTTCCATGCCAGTCATTAATTGTTAGCAAAGCTTTGAATGATATAAGTGTGAAACCTGTAAAATGTGTGAAACTAGGTATTCTACAGAGTTGGTGTGACACAGCTGTATTCTCTTAAACATAGGCAGAGATGGTGATTTTTCAAAAATTGGTCCTTTGATTCGAACAGTTTCATTATATGCACAATATATTTTAACATAAATTCACATGGTTTTAAAGGTACAGAAGGAGGTGTAAAGAGCTTATCTTTCTGGTGTTATTTTATTTATTTTTGGTTGTGCTGGGTCTTCGTTGCCATGGACAGGCTTTCTCTCGTTGCGGTGCGCGGGCTTTATTGCTTCTCTTGTCGTGGAACACAGGTTCGAGGCACACGAGCCCAGTAGCTGTAGAGCAGCTGCTTAGTAGCTCGCAGGCCCTAGAGCGCCAGGCTCCAGGAGTCGAGGCAGCGCTAGTTCAGTAGCTAGAGCACACGTGCTCGCTCTGCAGCACATGGGATCTTCCCAGACCGGGCTCCCACCCATGCTCCCTGCACTGGCAGGGGGCTCCTATCCAGTGTACCGCCAGGGGAGTCCTCTGATGTTATTTCCTGAGATTTCTTCCAGAGCTGTTTTATGAGGATACAATTATGAGCATGTTTTCTCCTTTCCTCATTAAAAAAATATCTATTGATAGTGTGATTTAACATTTCAACTTGTGGAGGGTCACATTCGGACATAAGGAGCTGCCTCAGTCGTTTCCCCTTTTTTGGCTACTGTATAGTATTCACAGTGTGAATGGCCCACTTTGTTTAGCCAGTTCCTGGTTGATGGGCATGTGGTTATTTCTGATTTCTTGCTATTATAAAGAATGCAGCAATGAGTAACGTTAAAGCTCTAGGTGTTCTCTCTTTAATAGATTTAATGGGTCAGTATTTTCTATTTTCTTTACCAGAACATTCCCTATGATTTACCTGTTTAGTTAGCCCTACTCTGTTCATTCCAAAAATGTTTGTTTAGTACCTACTTCAATATTTAGTTTATAAAGAAACCAAAGATAAACATGTTGTGGTCTGTGTTTTCAAAGACCATGAGGGAAAATCATAAATGACTGTAATGTATGTCAGGGTGTGGTACAGAGCGTGAGAGGATCAGAAACCGGCAGGGTATCTGCAGAAGGATGATGACCACGTGTCTCAGCAGTGTCTGCAGAGGGCTTCCTGATTATTTCCTATTCCGTCTCCGTAGTAAAGGCTGCCTTTATGTCTGGGTTCTGCAGTATTCACAGTCTTAGTATAGTACTGTAGCCTATAGTAAATATTCAGTAGATGTCAAGTCAATAGATCTGTGTTCAACTAAATCTAGATAAAATAGTTAATATGAATAAGATGTGGTAAAGAGAAACTTAACTGGTACATTTTTGTTTGTTCCAAGCTCTGACACAGACTTTGGAGATGAGAGAGAACTTTCAAAAGCAGCTTCAGGAGATAATGTCTGCAACTTCCATAGTGAAACCCCAAGGGCAGAGGACTTCCCTCTCAAGAAGTGGTTGTAACAGTACCTCTTCAACTCCTGACAGCACCCGCTCAGCCCGCAGTGGACGAAGCAGAGTCCTAGAGGCACTGAGGTCTGTCCTGCACTGATGGGAGAATAGCTTTTCCTTCCTCCCTTCCGTGCTAACTTATCCTTCTTTCATTTCGTGCAACTCCAGAATTCTTACTTGGGAATAGGAAGCAGAGGTATATTCCATATCAAGGAACTGCTTCCACTGAGGCATGAGTAATACATTTTAAAACCTCCCCTGAGAAAGACATGATTTAAGATCTAGTTTGCCTTGTTTGAAATGGATTGAATGGTAGTCCTCTCTGTTCTGTGTATTAGACTTAAATAATATTGGTATTAGACAGTAAGTGTGTGTGTATGTGTATATACATATATAAATTTAGACAGTTTTCTTATTGGATTACATGTATTTTGTATTCTGTTTATAACTATTTTCTAGGGAAGGTGATTACAGATCTTAGTGTGATGTAAGTTCAGTAGAAATAACTACATCTTTTCCTTAATAGAAAAATCTCTGATGAATGTTAATGGACTTATATCTTGAATTAATTAATTGAAATATGCATTTATCTATATTAAATGTATATTTCATGAGGCTGTTTCTTTAGCTGAGTACTGAGCAAAAATGATTTTCTATTTAATACACCTCAGGTCATATTTTACATTTTAGAGAGCCTAAATCTTGTACCAAAGTCAGTAAGTAAATATATTCTGAGAGTAAAAGGCCATCTTCCTTGTATTTGAGGCAAATGAACACTTTGGGAGTGCCATCAGCTTTGGCAAATTATTTTTATTAATAATTCTTTATGTATATACATTGAAATATTCAGTATACACATTGAAGGCAGGTATTGGAATTCTTTTTACTTTTCAGTGAAATTGATATACCATAAAGAGGAACTAAAAAGCCTCTTGATGAAAGTGAAAGAGGAGAGTGGAAAATTTGGCTTAAAGCTAACATTCAGAAAACTAATCAAAATGCTGGGCTGGATGAAGCACAAGCTGGAATCAAGATTGCCGGGAGAAATATCAATAACCTCAGATATGCAGATGACTCCACCCTAAAACTAAACAGCCTCTTGATGAAAGCAAAAGGAGAGTGGAAAAGTTGGCTTAAAACTTAACATTCGAAAAACTGAGATCATGGTATTTGGTCACATCACTTCATGGGAAATAGATAGGGAAACAGTGTCAGACTTTATTTTGGGGGGCTCCAAAATCACTGCAGATGGAGACTGCAGCCATGAAATTAAAAGATGCTTACTCCTTGGAAGGAAAGTTAATGACCAACCTAGATAGCATATTCAAAAGCAGAGACATTACTTTGCCAACAAAGGTCCGTCTAGTCAAGGATATAGTTTTTCCAGTGGTCATGTATGGATGTGAGAGTTGGACTGTGAAGAAAGCTGAGTGCCAAAGAATTGACGCTTTTGAACTGTGGTGTTGGAGAAGACTCTTGAGAGTCCCTTGGACTGCAAGGAGATCCAACCAGTCTATCCTAAAAGAGACCAGTCCTGGGTGTTCATTGAAAGGACTGATGCTGCAACTGAAACTCTAATACTTTGGCCACCTCATGAGAAGAGTTGACTCATTGGAAAAGGCTCTGATGCTGGGAGGGATTGGGGGCAGGAGGAGAAGGGGACGACTGAGGATGAGATGGCTGGATGACATCACTGACTCGAAGGACATGAGTTTGAGTGGACTCCGGGAGTTGGTGATGGACAGGGAGGCCTGGCATGCTGTGATTTGTGGGATCGCAAAGAGTTGGACACGACTGAGGGACTGAACTGAACTGAACTGAAAACATGTTTCACTCTAGTTCACTGTAAAGCTGGCTTACCTTAGACTCTGAGAGGTTTGGTTGTTAGCCAAAAAAAACCTTCCTTAAAAACAGCCTATAGATACTAAGTAAACTTCCTAAGTAATTATAGTTATTTAATTACAGTTATTGTTTCAGTGATTAAAAATACAACCTGTGAATGGTCAGCAAAGTAACCAGGTTTCTAAACATTATGTTTCCCTAAGCCTATGTAATTGAGAAAAGTCCCTTTTCTAAATGCTGTAACCATTTTAGAATTTTTTTCAATTTCCTATGGTAAACTTACCTTCTGAAGTTGAGATTCAGTGTGCTTTATTTTCTAGGTAAAACACTTAAGTTTCTGGGGAAAAAAAAGCTTTTAAATAAAAATTTCCCTAAGTTCAATTATTGAATAAGTATTTTCAAGTTGCTAGGTGGTGGACATTTAAAGGTGAACCACCAATTTGCAGTCTAACTTAACAAAAGATATGAGGACAGATTTTGTTATGGCTATCAGTTATTAAAATTATAACTTCTTTCCTTAGGCAATCTCGTCAAACAGTACCTGATGTCAACACAGAGCCCTCCCAAAATGAACAGATCATTTGGGATGACCCTACAGCCAGGGAGGAGAGAGCAAGACTTGCCAGCAATTTGCAGTGGCCTAGCTGTCCCACACAATACTCTGAGCTTCAGGTTGATGTTAAAAAATTGGAGGATTCTCCTTTCCAGGAGCCTTTACATGATTCAGAAATTGCTGAACAGGGTAATGAGAAAGAAATCTATTTAATTGTTTGTATTAAGTACATGTTGACTTCTTGAAAATAAATGGATAAGTACTTTGTGGTTCTCTGAATTGTACATGCCAACAAAAACTTAACAGATATATTTGGGCTTAAACTTGGAAAAGTCAGAAAAATAATTATAAATTTATGAATTATAAATTCATACTCTGGCTGGGAGAATTTCGTGGACAGAGGAGCCTGGCTTCCAAATTTAATTAAAATAACATATTTCAATTTATGATGTGTATGTGGCTAAGTCGCTTCAGTTGTCTGACTTTCTGCCGCATCCCCATCCCATGCAGAGAGTCAGACACAACTGAAGCGACTTAGCCACATACACATCATAAATTGAAATATGTGTTTTAATTAAATTTGGATGTAAGGATTAGGCATTTCCCCTGGACATTTTTCCAGTTCTTTTTGCATTTCTATAGTTAATGCTTGATTTTTCTCTCAATCATCTTGTTCATTTAAGTCTTAACTCCACCTAGCACATACCTACATTTCTTTAGAGCTGTATGAGTTTCTTTCTGAATTCCCTATATTTTTCTTCCTTGGACTTTGCCTTGAAAACAAAATGCTTCCTGTTTCTCATCATTGATCATCTTTCCCCCTCTTTCTCTTTCAGATCACATGAGTATTTCTTTATACTAGATGTATAGATTTATCTCTGCTTCTGATTTTCTCATAGAATTGCTCTCATTTTTAAAATCTGATTTACATTTTACTGATACAAGTGTGATATTTAAAGAAAGAGAAAAAAACACAGATAACACCATTTGCCATTTTAATTGCGTTCATTTATAACCTCTAGAAATAGGCTACTTATTTTGCATGTACATTTTACATTGGTTAAGACAGATGAGACTATTTCCCAGACTTTGTTCTTAGTTGTATTTGGATAACATCACACTGTAGCATTTTATTGCCCTCAGCTGTCTGTGATCCCGGGAACGTATGTGTGACTGGAGCCCCAAAACACCCGATCTCTGAAGAACTGGAAACTCCAATGAAAGAGAGCCACCTGATCCCTACACCTCAAGCCCCCAGTATTGCCTTCCCCCTAGCCAATCCACCTGTGGCTCCACACCCTAGAGAAAAGGTTTGTTTATCCTTAGTATGGTGATAAGACTTTTGAATATTGTTGTTACGCTACATTCAGAATTTTTTGATATCAGTATCAAGGGTTTGTCAGATGTTGAAAACTGTATTTCTTTGTACTCTATTATAATCATTTCTGCATTTGATAACTTTGAATACTAAGTAAAATGTTACTGTAAAAGAACCATAGATTTGATAGCTGTTTTGATGTTAATTTTTTTCTAAAATAAACTTTTCCATTCCAGATTATAACAATAGAGGAGACTCATGAAGACTTAAAAAAGCAGTACATATTTCAGTTGTCATCTCTGAATCTCAAGAACGTATTGATTATTGTCATCTGATTGAAAAACTAGGTACAAGTATTTTACTTATGTCGAAAATGTAACCTTATTTGGAAGTCAAATGTAGCTAATTATTGATACCATTTTTAAGCTGTAGAAATTGAGATTAAAAAGATGGATAACTTGTCTCAGACCATACAGCCTGTCAGCAGTAGAACTTAAGTCATAGGATTTAAAGATTTAAAGTGGATCCCATCATTAAGGTGTAAGAATCTTGTCCTACTTTGTGTGTTCATTGTTGAAACTCTGGACAAAATCAGAGGAATCATATAGTTAAAACTATATTTGTATGAAATTGAAGTTACATTGATATCCAGACAGGAGCTCCTCCTGCTGTGACGTTCTTATTCTCCTGGTTGTCAGGCTCTCCATCTGACACCATTCTGGAAGCAGCATGCTAGAAAGGTAGACTTCCTAGCAACTACATTTTAAAAAGTAAAATGAAACAGGTGAAATTAATTTTAGATACGTGTTTTATTTATATGTGTACTTTATTTAATATTTATTAATATATGAAAAATATTTCAAAATATTATATTCAGCATGTAATTAGTATAAAATATCAGTGAGATAATTTGCCTGCTTTTCTTACTAAGTTTGAAATCTGGGATATATTTCACATGTATAGCACGTCTCAACATCTCAATAGGGACTAGCTGTGCTTCAGGTGTTCAATAGCCACATGTGGCTAGTGGCTCCTGTATTGGACAAAGCAACCTTATAGAACCTAATATGACAACTTGACCTAGAGAAACATTAAGAAATAATGACTGTTTAATAGTTGCCCTGAATCAAGAAAAGATTAAAGGTCCTGTAGTGCTCTCCTTTTAAGTTTGTGAACTATGATACTTTTTTTTTTTTTCAAGATTTCTTTCAGATACAGTTGTACACTTAAGAAGCTGTATGTTTTTGAAACTTCACTCATGTGGAACATTTGTTTCCTAGACATATAATAAATTAGATGGAGATAAATCAGAATTGCTAAGTGTTACCAGAGCTCACCAAGTGTCTGTCTTGTGTGGAGTGTTCCATCTCTGTCAACTGTGTAGCTAGCAGAGACAGATGAGTGCAGACTGCTGAACTGGGAGTCTGTGACTGGAGGGTTTTTGATACTAGACTGCAGAGAGTCCCATCATTGTATAAATGGATCAGCTGTGGCCAACTGATGTACATAAATAAGTTCACCTGTTGTCTGGGTTATAATAAATTCATTATGTAGAATTAGATATTGATATTAATAATGGAATTTTTACCTTATTGTGAAAAATTTATTTACTATGATCCTTTATTCACTGTGATCCTGGGTCAGTTACTCTGTACCTGTGTCCTCATTTGTAAATTGTACATAATATTCTAGAATAGTGATGATTAAGTGAGTCAATACTTTAAACTTGTATAGTTCGTGCTCAAAAGTACTGATGCTCTTAATTACTAAAGTCATCTGTAAAGCATGAGTAGAGTTCCATTGTTTTGTTAAAAATCTCAGGAAGTCATGGTACCACACTGCCTAACCTCTAAAGTATAAATAAAAGCATGCTTTACATATGCATTTATTTACTTAGGCCTTCTTGTTTCCTCAAAGTCAGACTTCTTTCTTACCTATCTGAGAAGAGGGGTCAGCTCTCACCATCTCCTTCATCTCTATTTACCTAGCATGTGTTTTCCTCCTGTGTTGGTCTACTGACCTTATTTCCACTAAAAGCAGGACAAAAAACCTTTTTTTTCTGTTTTTAGTCTGTAGATGCCCATTGTTGGCCTCCATCTCCCTGGTGACACATATTCAGTGTTTGAAAATTGCTAAGGTAGCTGAGAAAGACTTAAGATTAGGTGTGAACCTAAGAGAGGCTTAAGAGAACAACCAGTTGCAGTTTGTTGCTCTTGTTTGTATTCAGTTTCTTTTTTTTTTTAAATCTTAATTGTAACAAAACAATTTCAGAGAAGCAGGAAATTTTGAGTAAACATTTTATAAGAATACACATGTAAAGTAATTGTCATGGATTTTATTTAATGCGATCATTTATAAATAACTTACACATATTCAGTGTTTGAAAATTGCTAAGGTAGCTGAGAAAGACTTAAGATTAGGTGTGAACCTAAGAGAGGCTTAAGAGAACAACCAGTTGCAGTTTGTTGCTCTTGTTTGTATTCAGTTTCTTTTTTTTTTTAAATCTTAATTGTAACAAAACAATTTCAGAGAAGCAGGAAATTTTGAGTAAACATTTTATAAGAATACACATGTAAAGTAATTGTCATGGATTTTATTTAATGCGATTCATTTATAAATAACTTCTCTGCATTCCTAAGTTCCTGGGTCGGGAAGATCCTCTGGAGAAGGAAATGGCAATCTACTCCAGTTTTCTTGCCTGGAAAATCCCATGGACAGAGGAGCCTGGTGGGCTACAGTCCATGGGGTTGCAAGAGTCAGACATGTCTTAGTGACTAAACCACCACCACCGCATAGTTGAGGTACATTTTCCCTCAGAAAAAGTTAAGAATCAATAAAGTATCAATTTTTCTCTAATTAAGGTGGATCGGTGATTGAGAAGCAGTGCTTTGATCCCAGCTGTACACACATTGTTGTGGGGCATCCACTTCGCAACGAGAAATATTTAGCCTCCGTGGCAGCGGGAAAGTGGGTACTCCATCGCTCCTACCTTGAAGCTTGCAGGACTGCTGGGCGCTTCATGTCGGTGTGTATGCAAATTAATGTGAAGGGTCATTTTTCTTTAAAATTAAATGTCTTAATAATTGATTCCAGCACATAAAATATTAAACTAGTTATTTGAAACATTTTGGCTTGTAACTGACCATCACAATAATATCTATCATGGTTTTTGAAGTTTTCAATCAAGATAACCTTAGGGATCTCTCTTATATAGACTAATAATCAAACTGTTAATATATACCTTCTCTGAGACCATGTCCTTCTGTCAAGTTCATCTTACAGTAGGTAAAGCCCAGTAATCTAAATATTACCAGTTACTAAGATGAAGCTAGATGTACATGACTTTCATATGAAGGCAAATTAATCCACATTTCCTCCATGCTCATAAACTGATGCTTGCTTAGTTACTCTCTGTATTTAGAGGAACAAATGTATAGCTTGTAGCTCTTACTACACTGTGGACTCTGAGAACATATTGTAGGAATTCAAAAGTTTGTTGAACTAATTCTCTAGGAAGAAGACTATGAGTGGGGAAGTAGTTCCATACTCGATGTTTTGACTGGAATCAATGTACAGCAACGAAAACTAGCACTTGCAGCAATGAGATGGAGGAAAAAAATCCAGCAAAGACAAGAATCAGGCATTATGGAGGTATTAGTATATATAATTATGTGGGTAGTATAAATGGCATTTAATGTCATGACTAGTCCAGATTTTAATTTTTTAAAGAGACTATTGTTACAAAGTAAGAATAGTTCTATTTGTCTTTTATTCTTTGATTGTATACTTAATTTGGGCATTCTAAGTCGAGCTTAGTGTGATTCCTAATTCTTCTAATTGTGATCAACAGTAATATATATTTAGTGTTGATGGCTCTCTTAAAAATCATTTATATGTGTAAAATGTGACCCATACTGTACTTCTTCCAAAGAATCTTTTCAGCCTCTAGCCTCACGAGTTTTCAACTTAGGGTCTACAGATTATCAAATCAGATATCAAAGGGGTTTATAGATCAAATTCAGAAAGGCTGTACACTTTTGATGGGAAAAATACATCCTTATTTTTACAAACCTCTAATTGAAAGTTTGCATTTCCTTCATTATATAAGTCTAGGCACCAAATCACATAACTAACAGTGCTGTGACATTCCCCACAGAAATCAGATATTTTAAAAAATTTACCTATTTATTTGGCTTTGTTGAGTCTTGCTTGCAGTGTACAGGATCGTCACTGCATTATATGGGGTCTTTCCTTGTGGTGTACAAAATCTTTAGTAAAGGCTTTCAGGCTCAGTAGTTGCACCATGGGTTTAGTTGTTTTGCAGCATGTGGGATCTCCAACAGGGATTAAGCTTGCATCCCCTGCATTATAAGGCAGATTCTTAACCACTGGACTACCAGGGAAGTCCCAGAAATCAGATATTTTTGCTTGCATTATGTTTGCAACTTGAGATATTGTTTATGTTAATCACAACTTTAAAATTATAGTACATATAGACCTCCTCGACTTGCAGTAGTTTGAGTTTATGGTGCTACAAAAGTGATACACATTCATTAAAAAGCATATTTCAAATTTTGAATGTTGGTCTTTTTCCAGGCTAGCATTATGCACTGCAGTATTCTCTGGTGATGCTGGGCTATAGCAGCAACCACTGTGTCCAGTGAGCCACGTGGTCATGGGGGCAGTAAACAACTGATACAGCCATTCTGTTCTTCAGTATAGTATTCAGTGAATTACATGAGATATGGTGGCTCAGACGGTAAAGCGTCTGCCTACAATGCGGGAGACCCAGGTTCAATCCCTGGGGCGGGAAAGTCTCCTGGAGAAGGAAATGGCAACCCACTCCAGTATCTTGCCTGGAAAATCCCAGGGACGGAGGAGTCTGGTGGGCTACAGTCCACGGGGTCGAAAAGAGTCGGACACGACTGAGTGACTTCACTTCACTTCAGCTACTTTATCATGAAACTGGCTGTGTTAGCTGATTTTGCCCAGCTAAAGACTTCTGTGTTATGAGCATGTTTAATGTAGGCTAGTGAGCTATGGTTAGATAGTGTTACTGACTCAAAGGACATGAATTTGAGCAACTCTCAAATTAGTTAGTGGACTTAGTGGAGAACAGATGAGCCTGGCATGCTGCAGTCCATGTGGTTGCAGAGTCAAAGACACAACTTAGCAACTGAACAGCAGCAGTAAGACTTCCCTGGTGGTCTGCGGCTAAGGCTTCGTGCTCCCAGTGCATGCAGCCCAGGTTCAGTCCATGATCAGAGAACTAGATCCCACATGATGCAACTAAAAGTCCCGCATACTGCAACTTAGACCCGGTGCAGCCAAATAAATAAAGCTTTAAAAAACAATAGTAATCTATGATGGTTAGTACATTAGGTGTATTTAAATGCATTTTTTACTAAATGGTGTCTTCAACCCTCTGATGGGTTTAAAGTAGAAGCACATCTATTATTTTTATAATTTTCAATAAAATGGTTTCTTTTGTAATACTTTCTGTTTTATTTTGAACATTTATAAAGCATTCATATGGTATGGGAATTACATTTCAGTAAAGCTGTTTTTTTAATTATTTGGAAAACATAGGTTTTACTAGACTGCCAGATGGGTCCATGCCTCACAAAAAGATTAAAAATACAAATTATCTTTTATGTTATATTCTGAGTTCTGTGCTATCTCCAAGTCCCTGTTAGCCTTGATTCCCTTTATTTTAGAGTAATTCCACTAGCTTCTGTTAACTGTTAATTCTGTACTTAAATTTCCAATTTGTAGTCATTTTCAAGGGAAATAGTAGTGTGGCTTCATCTAATCTAAGAAGCCGTGTTTTAGATTCTACAATTAGATTAATTGTAAGGAAAAAAATACTAGGAAAAAACTAAACAAATGTCAAGTTGCTTTGTTTTATTGTTACCTAATTATTAAATCATTTTTATTTAATTATTTTTTGATGGCCTACTGTATGCCAGGCACCATGACTGTGTGTATCAGCGTGTTCTGACCAAGATAGTTATTAGTTCATCAGAAGTAAAATTTATAAAATTATTCACTTACATAAAACTAAGACTACAGAGAAAATAATGTTTTTATATTGTCATTTGTTTTCCAAATGATTTCTACACTGATTATTTTTTATTTGCAGGGGGCATTTAGCGGGTGGAGAGTTATTTTACATGTTGATCAGTCCCGAGAATCAGGATTCAAACGCCTACTTCAGTCAGGAGGAGCAAAGGTTTGTATTGAGTCAACTTAACTGGATTTTTTACAGTTACTTCTAACCAAGGTTGCTGTGATCAGTTCTTGATTTTCTGTACTTTATGAGATGGTAATACTTAGGTGTAGCTCCTACAGTTGAACTACCTTGGAACACTGATAGATTGTGGTGCTTTTTGTTTTTTCCTTAGGTGCTGCCTGGTTATTCTGTATCTTTATTTAAAGAAGCTACACATCTCTTTTCTGACTTTAATAAACAGAAACCAGATGACTCAGGAATTAATATAGCAGAAGCTGCTGCCCAGAATGTCTACTGCTTGAAAACAGAATACATTGCTGATTTTCTTATGCAGGTTTGTAAAATCCCGTCCTTGACAACCTCGCTGCCAGAAACATGCTTATGTGCATACAGATATAACTATATAGCAAAACCCTTGGTTGTTATTCATAGAATGTTAATCTCCCATTAGTCTCCTTGATTGAACTCTTTCAGTTTCCATCTATTTTTTTAAAAATAATGAACACATGTAAACATTTGGCCTGGAAGGTAAATATGAAATGGGTATAAAAATCTGGGGACCTCTAAAAGCCTTAAAAGTGCCCTCTAAAATGTTGGAATATAAAGAACACAGAAATTGATTCTGTGAATCCAAGGAGAGACATTTCCCCAAAGGTCCTTTCTAAATTTTCTTGACCTTTTTGCTTTGTTGTTGTTTAGTCACTAAGTCATGTCCAACTCTTTGTGACCCCATGAACTGCAGCACACCAGGCTTCCCTGTCTTTCACCATCTCCTGGAGTTTGCTCAGACTCATGTCCGTTGAGTGAGTGATGACATCTAATCATCTCACCCTCTGTAACCCACTTTGTCTTCTCTCAATCTTTCCCAGCATCAGGGTCTTTTTCCAGTGAGTCAGCTCTTCCTGTCAGGTGGCCAGAGTATTTGGAGCTTCAGCGTTAGTCCTTCCAGTGAATATTCAGTGTTGATTTCCTTTAGGGTTAACTGGTGTGATCTTGCTATCCATGGGACATGTAGGAGCCTTCTCCAGCACTACTCTCCTCTTTTACCCTCATCAAGAGGCTCTTTAGTTCATCTTCACCATTCTGTTTCAGGGATAAATCAAGAGGTTCTTTAGTTCCTCTTCTCCCATTAAAGTGCTACCTTTTGCATATCTGAGGTTATTGATATTTGTCCTTGCAGTCTTGATTGCAGCTTGTGATTCATCCAGCTGGGCATTTCACATGATGCACTCTGAATAAAAGTTAAATAAGCAAGGTGACAGTAAACAGCCTTGATGTACTCCTTTCCCAATTTTGAAATAATCTTTTCCATGTCCAGTTCTAATTGTGGCTTCTTTACCTGCATAGAGGTTTCTCAGGAGGCAGGTAAGGTAGTCTGATATTCCCATCTCTTTAAGAATTTTCCAGTTTGTTATGATCTCCATAGTCAGAGGATTAGCATAGTCAATGAAGATGTTGAACATCTGGAAATTCTTGGTTCACATACTGTTGAAGCCTAGCTTGAAGGATTTTTGAGCATCACTTTGCTAGCATGTGAAATGAGTGCAATTGTATGGTAGTTTAAACATTCTTTGACTTTTCCCTTCTTTGGGATTGGAAGAAAACTGACCTTTTCCAGTCCTGTGGCCACTGCTGAGTTTTCCAAATTTGTTACATATCGAGTGCAGCACTTTTAACAGCATCATCTTTTAGGATTTGAAATAGCTCAGCTGGAATTTCCACCTCCACTAGCTTTGTTCATAATATTGCTTCCTAAGGCCCACTTGACTTTGCACTCTAGGATGTCTGGCTCTAGGGAAATGACCACATCATCATGGTTATCCCAGTCATCTTTTTTTGTATAGTTCTTCTGTGTATTCTTGCTACCTCTTAATCTCTTGTGCTTTGGTACATTGTAAATACCTGTGTTAGACAAGAGGGAAGTCATACACTTGCTACATGGAAGGCTCAGAATTGGCCTTTTTTGGCTGATTTGAATGGGCAAAGAAAAATCTTGAAACAAGAGTGCCTAAAATGCCATCAGGAATCAGTGAGATATGACACATCATAAATGTCTTACCACAAAGGATTTCAAATAGAAGAAAGTCAAAACTCAACCTGGTTTGTAGTTGTTGCTGCTTGCGTTTGAAAGTTGGTCGGGAATTAATAGAAAGAATGTTTGAAACAGACATAAAACCTGTTACAAAGCAGTGAAGTGTACTAACTAGGAATTAGTAAATCAGTGCTTGTTCTACTTGAACATCTAAATATATATAACAGGTGTGCATACATTATTATTTTTAAATGACAGATTTCTTGAGGTAAAAGAACATCATTTATATAAGAGATCATGAAGATTTATTCTAAGAGCCATCTCTGATGAATTCATGATTCATTAGAATGCTGTTAAAGGATTCTGAGGTGGTATCATTAGCAGTGGCAGCACAACCATGTTTTTGTTATCCTTGTTCAACTTAGAATCTTTTCAGTGGTAGCATTTCTTTCAGTAGAGAATGAGAGCTTTATGATCCATTTAATTTCCCTTTTAGTTGGTAGAAACTCAGGGGAATTTTTTTTTTAATGTAATTTTCTCCTTTCCCTTTATTATTTGATTTTTTCTTTTATTTTGTGAATTCAGTTCAGTTCAGTCGCTCAGTTATGTCTGACTCTTTGCGACCCCATGAATCGCAGCACTCCAGGCCTCAATGTCCATCACCAACTCCTGGAGTTCACTCAGACTCATGTCCATCAAGTCTGTGATGCCATCCAGCCATCTCATCCTCTGTCGTCCACAACTCCTCCTGCCCCCAAACCCTCCCAGCATCAGAGTCTTTTCCAGTGAGTCAACTCTTTGCATGAGGTGGCCAAAGTATTGGAGATTGAGCTTTAACATCAGTCCTTACAGTGAACACCCAGGACTGATCTCCTTTATAATAGACTGGTTGGATCTCCTTGCAGTCCAAGGGACTCTCAAGAGTCTTCCCCAAAACCATAGTTCAGAAGCATCAATTCTTTGGCACTCAGCTTTCTTCACAGTCCAACTCTCACATCCACACATGACCACAGGAAAAACCATAGCCTTGACTAGACGGACCTTTGTTGGCAAAGTAATATCTCCGCTTTTGAATATGCTATTTAGGTTGGTCATAACTTTCCTTCCAAGGAGCAAGCGTCTTTTAATTTCATGGCTGCAGTGATTTTGGAGCCCCCAAAAATAAAGTCTGATACTGTTTCTACTCTTTCCCCATCTATTTCCCATGAAGTGATGGGACCAGATGCCATGATCTTCGTTTTCTGAATGTTGAGCTTTAAGCAGTTTTTCCACTCTCTACTTTCACTTTCATCAAGAGGCTTTTTAGCTCCTCTTCACTTTCTGCCATAAGGGTGGTGTCATCTGCATATCTGAGGTTATTGATATTTCTCCCTGCAATCTTGATTCCAGCTTTTGCTTCTTCCAGCCCAGCGTTTCTCATGATGTACTCTGCATAGAAGTTAAATAAGTAGGGTGACAATATACAGCCTTGACGTACTCCTTTTCCTATTTGGAACCAGTCTGTTGTTCCATGTCCAGTTCTAACTGTTGCTTCCTGATCTGCATATAGGTTTCTCAAGAGGCAGGTTAGGTGGTCTGGTATTCCCATCTCTTCTAGAATTTTCCACAGTTTATTGTGATCCACACAGTCAAAGGCTTTGGCATAGTCAGTAAAGAAGAAATAGCTGTTTTTCTGGAACTCTCTTGCTTTTTCTATGATCCAGTGGATGTTGGCAATTTGATATCTGGCTCCTCTGCCTTTTCTGAAACCAGCTTGCACATCTGGAAGTTCACAGTTCACATATTGCTGAAGCCTGGCTTGGAAAATTTTGAGCATTACTTTACTAGCATGGGAGATGAGTGCAGTTGTGGATGTTACTATACTGTAATTTGGGGTTTTAATTAGTTTATTTTAATCAGAGGCTAATTTACAATATTGTGATGATTTTTCCCTTACACTGACATGAATCAGCCATGGGTGTACATGTGTCCTCCCATCCTGAACCGCCCCCCATCTTGAACCGCCCCGATCTCTCACCCCATCTCGTCCCTCTGGGTTGTGCCAGAGCCCCAGCTTTGAGTGTCCTGCTTCATGCATTGAACTTGCACTGGTCATCTGTTTCACATATGGTAGTATACGTGTTTCAATGCTGTTCTCTCAAATCATCCTACCTTTGCCTTCCGCACAGGATCCAAAAGTCTGTTCTTTACATCTGTGTGTCCAGTTCCATTCTTCTTTATCAGGATTGGTTTGGCTATTCAAGATTTTTTGTGTTTCCATACAAACTGAAATTATTTGTTCTAGCTCTATGAAAAATACTGTTGGTAGCTTGATAGGGATTGCATTGAATCTGTAGATTGCTTTGGGTAGTATACTCATTTTCACTATATTGATTCTTCTGATCCATGAACATGCTATATTTCTCCATCTATTTGTGTCATCTTTGATTTCTTTCACCAGTGTTGTTTCTTGTTTAGAGAAGATCCTTTAGCATTTGTTGAAGAGCTGGTTTGGTGCTGCTCAGTTCTCTCAGCTTTTGCTTGTCTCTAAAGCTTTTGATTTCTTCTTCATATCTGAATGAGAAGATCCTTGCTGGGTACAGTAATCTTCTTTTTAGGTTTTTCTCTTTCATCACTTTAAGTATGTCCTACTGTTCCCTTCTGGCCTGAAGAATTTCTGTTGAAATATTAGCTGTTATCTTTATGGGTATCCCCTTGTGTGTTATATGTTGCTTTTCCCTTGGTGCTTTTAATATTTACTCTTGTGTCTAATCTTTGTTAGTTTGATTAATATGTATCTTGGGGTGTTTCACCTTGAGTTTATCCTTTTTGGGACTCTGTGGGTTTTTTGAACTTGGGTGGCTATTTCCTTCCCCATTTTAGGGAAGTTTTTGACTATTTTCTCCTCAGCTATTTTCTTGTGCCCTTTCTGTCTTCTTCTGTGATACCTATGATTCGAATGTTGGGCCATTTAGCATTTTCCCAGCAGTCTTTGAGGTTGTCCTCAGTTCTTTTAATTCTTTTTCCCTCTCTGCTTCATTTATTTCCAACATTCTATCTTCCACCTCACTTATCCTCTCCTCTGCCTCAGTTATTCTACTGTTGGTTCCCTCCAGAGTGCTTTTGATCCTCAGTTATTGCATTATTCATTATTGATTGACTCTTCTTTATTTTTCTTAGGTCCTTGTTAACATTTCTTGCATCTTCTCAATCCTTGTCTCTAGTCTATTTATCTGTAACTCCATTTTGTCTTCAACAGTTTGGATCATATTTACTATCATTATTCTGAATTCTCTTTCAGATAGACTCTTAGTCTCCTCTTTGGTTTGGTGGGTATTTATCATATTCCTTCACCTGCTGAATGTTTCTCTGTCTTTTCATTTTGTTTAGATTGCTGTGTTTGGGTGCCATGTCTATAGGCTGTAAGTTCATGGTTCCTCTTTATTGTGGAGTCTACTCCCTATGGGTGGAGTTGGACTAGTGGCTTGTCAAGGTTTCTTGATTGAGGGAGCTTTTGTCTGTGTTCTGGTGGGTAGAGCTGGATTTCTTCTCTCTGTAGTGCAGTGAAGTGTCCAGTAGTGAGTTTTGGGGTGTCCGTGGGTTTGACATGGCTTTGGGCAGCCTGTGTTTTAATGCTCAGGGTTGTGTTTCTGTTTTGCTGGAGAAATAGCATGGTATGTCTTGCACTGAAACTTATGACTCTTGAGTGGAGCTTGGTTTCAGTGTAGGTATTGAGACTTTTGGGTGAGCTCTTGTCTGTTAATGTTCCCAGAGTCAGGAGTTCTCTGATGTTCTCAGGTTTTGGAGTTGAGTCTCCTGCCTCTAGCTTTCAGTCCTTCTCTTAGAGTAGCCTCAAGACTTCTCCATCAATACAGCACATATGATAAAACATCTAGGTTAATGGTGAAACAATTCTCCACAGCAAGGAACACCCAGAGAGATTCATAGAATTATATAGAGAAGAGAAGAGGCAGGAGGGAAATAGAGTTGACCAAGAGAAGAGGCGGAGTCAAAGGGGAGAGAGCAGTCAAGCCAGTAACCGATTCTCTAAGTGCTCTCCACAGCCCAGAACACCCAGAGAGATTCAGAGAGTTAAATAGAGAAGAGAAGAGGAAGGTAGGAGATACAGGTGATCTGGAGGAGAAAAGGGAGAGTCAAAAGGGGAGAGAGCAGTCGAGCCAGCAATCAAACCCCTAACTGAAAGTGGATACTGAAGAGAGATTCTTAAAGGTACAAAATTGATAATACCAAAAAGCAAGATTAAAAATCTAGACTAGACTCTCAAAAATACAGTATAAAATACACAAACAGAATCCATCACAATATTTATATACACATGAAATTTACTTTAAAAAATAGGGTTTTGGTTTTTTTTTTTGCTAGGTAATACTAGGTTATGAAAATTTAAAGGCGTAATAAAGAACTTAAACTTTCTTTAAAAAATAAAAAGTCATAATAGTAACAATATATCTAGGAATTTCTCTGGAGCTGTTGTGGGCAGTGTGACGTTAATTCAGTGTTAGATAGTCCCTTTTTCCAGCTTGTACTTGTTTTCAAGGTCTATAGGTCCTCCCCCAGTGCACAGTCAGTATTAACCACAGGGTTGTAATGCATTGCGCCTGTCTCTTCCACAGCAGTTCCTTCTTCTGTTTATTTTGACTTCCTCTGTTTGCACATCTCTTCAGTGTCTAATTTCAACCCTGACACAAGGGGGTGAAGGTGGCTACTTATGTAGGCTCACTTGTTCAGTTGTGTTTGGGGGAGGGACACTGCAGACAAATACCACTGGCATGTGTGGGGAGTGCTCGCAGTGTGTGGACCACCCTGGGTTTACCACAGCCCAAGGCAGCATGTGTTTCCCAGGTCTTCACTGCTCAGACTCCAGGTGCTCTGCAAGGACACTGTCCCAAGTGGGCCCTCCACTTCATGCAGTCCCCAGGTCTAAGCCGCTCAGGTTCTTGGGAGCTTTTTAGGGGCACAGACCCAGATGGGCTGTGCATTTTGTGTCTCCCAGGTCTGAGCAGCTCAGGCAACCCAGTGCTTGATGAACATACTGTCCCAGATGCACCGTGCATCTGCATCACTCCCTGGTCCCGGCCTGTTGGTTTCCCAGGTGTGCTGCGAGAGCACCGTCACAGGTATGCCACGTGTCTCTGGGGAGCTGATCTCAGGCTGTGACGCTCCTGGCAGATGTCAGCCGTCCAGGATCCCAGGAAGACGCAGCTAGCAACTGGGAGTCTGCTCACAGTTTGGTGGAAGGTGCAGTCTCCGGGGCTGAGATTGCAGCAGCCCCTTGCCTTCCGGCTCCGGCTCCGGCTCTCGCCCGCCTGCCTCTCTGCCTCTTGGGAGGGAGGGCCCTATATTGCAGCTGGCCCACACTCCTTTGGTATTCACTCGTCTTTGTTCTGTGAGTACACCAGGAAAGGCCTTTTTTTTTTTTTTTGGTCTCTCTGGTGATCCCATGTTGCGGTCTCATGTTAGCTCACTCAGATTGTCATCAGGGCATTCAGGCCCATTCCTTACCCTAAGGACCGATGCTGCTGCCCACTCCTCCCTGCCCAGCCCCCACTCTCCGGTGGTAGACGCAAGCATCTGGGCTACTGTGATGCTGCCAGTTGTGGTTAGGTGTGTATTCTATGGGGTTCTTTTTTTTTTCCTCCCAGTTACGTTGCTCTCTGAGATTACAAAACTCCCCACAGACCCACCTGTGAGAGGCTTTTCTACTGTGTGGAAACTTCTCCTTCACACTCTCTCCCCAAGACAGGTCTCCATCCCTAAATCTTTTGTCTCTGTTTCTGTCTTTTATATTTTGTCCTACCTCTTTTCGAAGGAAATGGGCTGCCTTCCTGGGTGCCTGGTGTACTCAGCCAGCATTCAGAAGTTGTTTTGTGGAAGTTGCTCAACATTCAGATGATCTTTTGATGAATTTATGAGAGGGAAAGAGGTCTCCCTGTCCTATTCCTCCACCATCTTGGGACCACCTCCCCCTAAATATATTTTTTAGAAATCTATTTGTTGAAATATGAGGTTTTAAAATTCTACTAATTGAGTAAGGGGCAGGGATTAGGGGAATGTAGAGAGGCTCCTGTACTTCATCCCTCCAGAAGTTACTGATTATTTCAGAGATATGGCTGCCTCTAAGATAGGACCCAATATGGATGAATTGCTTAATTTGTACTGTGTCAAGTGTTTGTACGTGTACTATAATTTGTTGGTATTTTTTCTTATATATGAAAGAGTGTATAGAAAGTATTTCCTGGTCAAAGAATAGCAGAGTGTCATCCAGGCACCCAGGATAAAATACAGATTGCTAGTCTCATACGACCTCCAGTTGCTCCTCTCTAGTTGTTCATATCCTTGCCTTTGTTAGGGTTGATACGTATGTCAAGTTCTAGATAATCTGGAGAAATGCATTGGGGGAGTAAACTGCCCTGTATTTCTGCATCTGAGCTCATCATTGCCTATCTCTGGATCTCAAGAGTAGGTCAAAATAGAAGACATTTATAGAGTGAGGCAGCAGGCTACGGATGGGAGAGCAGCAGCTTCACGTCAAGCTCATGGCCAAGAGAAACCAAGCAGAGATAGGACCCTGAGATAGGCTTATCCCAGCATTTTGACTTCAGGTTAGAAACCAGGTGCTGTGGCTGCAGGGATCTTTGTGATAACAGACTTCAACATGTCTTCAGTTGCGTTGCTTCAGTTTGAATGGTCACCCTGTATCTCCTTCTGTACACTGCCATCATCCCAGGAGCTCCGTTCACTCCTTTGTCTCTTCTAGTAACTTTTGTCTCCGTGCTTCTTGTATTGCTGTTGAGTAGTCTAAAGCCATCTGATTCATAATCCTTTATATGTAACTATAATCTAGTAGGAAGTTGTGGTGGTTTTTTTTTGGTTTTTTTTGTTTTCTTATGTCTGAATAGTTTCTGTTTCCACTAAGCTGTGTTTTAAAGCTGAGTTTTCATCTTCCATGTTAGAGGGATTTATCAGATATCTAGTAATTCTTGTTTTTTATACATGATTAAACAAGGGGGTAAAAAGCTGTTTAAAAGTATTGAGCACATTTGCAGCTTGTCCATTTTCAGTTGGGTGAGATGGTGTGGGTGGACTAATTATTGGACCTCCTCTCCTAGATTCATAACAATGATTCATTTTATATATATATATTGCAAAGTGATCCCCACGGTTAGTCCACGTACAACCACATGCAGTTACAAATTTTTTTATATTTTGTGTTGAGAACCTCCAAGATTGACTCTCAACAAGTTTCAAATATATCATACAGTACTATAAATTATAACCACCATGCTGTGAATTATATCCCCGTGACTTATATATATCAAATTTGTATCTCCTGACCACCCTCATCCTTTTTGCTTACCCACTCCTCAACCCCCTGCCTCCTTCAAGCAACCATCAATCGGTTCTATCTGTTGAGTTCTCAGGGTTTTGTTTCTTAGATTCCATTTATAAAAAGATCATATCATATAGTATTTGTATATCTCTGACTCTTTTCTTAGCATAGTTTCCTCCAGGTCCATCCCTGTTGCCACAATTGGCAGGGTTTCCTCTTAATGGCTGCCAGTTTTCCATTTAGTCTGTGGGAGTGTGTATGTGTATGTACCAGTTTTCTTTATCCATTCATTCATTTCTGGATGCTCATATCTTGGCTACTGTAAATAATGCTTCAGTGAACATGGGAGTATAAAGATCTTTTCAAGTTAGTGGTTTTGTTTCCTCTGGATAAATACGCAGAAGTGAAATTTCTGGACCATATAGTAGTTCTGTCTAATTTTTTGTGGAACCCTCCATACGGTTTTCCATAGTGGCTGTAGCATTCACATTCCCACCAGTGGTGCACAGAGGTTCCCTTTTCTCTGCATTCTTGCCAACATGTGTTGCTTCTTGTCTTTTCTATATAAAAGTTACTCTAACAAATGTGAGATGATATCTCATTGTGGTTTTAATTTGCATTTCTCTGTTGATTAGTCATGTTGAGCACTTTTTCACGTACCTGTTGGTCATCTGTATGTCTTCTTTCAGAAAATGTCTGTTCAGATCCTCTGCCTGTTTTTTAATGTTTTTTTTTTTTTTTGCTGTTGAGTTTTATGAGTGTTTTGTATACTTTGGATATTAACTCCTTATCAGATACATAATTTGCAAATATTTTCTCCCATTTGACAAGTTGCCTTTTCATTTTGTTGATGGTTTCCTTCATTGTGCAGAAGCTTTTCGTTTGATAATCTCACTTATTTATTTTTGCTTTTGTTACTTTGCTTTTTGTGTCAAGTATAAAAAACAAAACCACTGTCAAGAAGCTTGCCACCTGTTTTTTTCCTAGGAGTTTTATGGTTTCAGGTGTTATGTTCAAGTCTTTAATCCATTTTGAGTTTTTTGTGTGTGTGATATAAGTTATTAATTGGGTTTCATTCTTTTGCATGTGGTGATTTAGTTTTCCCAATACTGTTTATTGAAAAGACTGTCTTTTCCCTATTGTATATGCTTGGCATCTTGGTTGTAAATTACTTGACCATGTATGCATATGATTATTTCTGGGACTCTAGGCTATCCCATTGATCTGTTTTTAGGCCAATACAATGTCGTTCGGTTGCTCAGTTGTGTCTAAGTCTTTGCGACCCCACGTACTGCAGCACACCAGGCTTCCCTGTCCTTCACCATCTCCCAGAGCTTGCTCAAACTCGTGTCCACTGAGTCGGTGATGCCATGCAACCATCTTGTCTTCTGTCATCCCCTTCTCCTCCTGCCTTCAGTCTTTCCTAGCATCAGGGTCTTTTTGAGTCAGCTCTTCACATCAGATGGCCAAAGTATTGGAGCTACCAATGTTTGGTCCTTCCAATGAATATTTAGGGTTGATCCTTTAGGATTGATTGACTAATTGGATCTCCTTGCAGTCCAAGGGACTCTTAAGAGTCTTCTCCAACACCACAGTTCAAAATCATCAATTTTTTGGTGCTCAGCTTTCTTTATGGTCCAGCTCAAGTCTGTCACTGTTTCCATTCCCCATCTATTTGCCATGAAGTGATGAGACCAGATATCATGATCTTAGTTTTCTGAATTTTGAGTTTTAAGCCAGCTTTTTCATTCTCTTTCACTTTCATCAAGAAGCTCTTAAATTCCTCTCTGCTTTCTGCCATAAGGGTAGTATCATCTGCATGCCTGAGGTTATTGATGTTTCTCCCAGCAATCTTGATTCCAGCTTGTGCTTCATCTAGCCCTGCATTTCACAAGATGTACTATTTTGATAATTGTAGCTTTGTAATATAGTTTGAAATCAGGGCACATGATGCTCCAGCTTTGTCATTCTCTTTCTCTTAGATAGCTTTATTTGAGTTCTTTTGTGTTTCCATACAGATTTTAGGATTGTCTGTCCTATTTCTCTGGAAGTGGGACATGCCATGGAAATTTGCCATGGAAGTTTGATAGGGATTGCATTGAATCTGTAGATTGCTTTGGGTAGCAAGGACATTTTAACAACATGAATTCTTATCCATGAGCACAGATTATGTTTATTTGTATCTTTTTCATCAGTCTTACAGCTTTCAGTTTACTAATTCATTTATAAGTCTTCATTTCATCAATCTTACTATTTATAAATGTTAGTTGTATTTATTACCCAGTATTTTATTCTTTTTGATGCAATTATAAATGGGATTATTTCTTCTTAATTTCTTTTTTTATTTTTTTCTTATTTTTTATTTTTTTACTTTATTCTACGTTACAATACTGTATTGGTTTTGCCATACATTGACATGAATCAGCCACAGGTGTACACAATCTCCCAATGCTGAAGCCCCCTCCCACCTCCCACTCCATATCATCTCTGGATCATCCCATGCACCAGCCCCAAGCATCTTGTATTGAACATAGACTGGCGCTTTGTTTCTTACATGATAGTATACATGTCTTTTTTTAAATTGTCTTTGTCATTAAATGAATTTCTTGAAAAAGAACCCTCTTGTACTATTGGTGGGAATGTAAATTGATATAGCCACTATGGAGGACAGTTTGGAAATTCCTTTAAAAACTAGGAATAAAGCTACCATATGACCCAACAATCCCACTACTGGGTATATACCTTGACAAAACCGTAATTGAAAAAGACACATATACCCCCAATGTTCATTGCAGCACTATTTACACACACACACACACATATATGTATATGTATGTATATGCATATATATATATGTATGTACATATGTGTGTATATAATGGAATATTACTTAACTATGAAAAGGAGCACATTTGATTCAGTGCTAAGGTGGATGAACCTAGAGCCTATTAGAGTGAAGAAAGTCAGAGAAAAATATTATATATTAACACATATATACGAAACCTAGAAAGATGGTACTGATGAACCTGTTTTCAGGGCAGCAGTGGAGACACAGATAGAGAACAAACTTGTGAACAGAGAAGGGGTGGGGAGGAGAAGATGGGATAAATGCGGAGAGTAGCGTGGAAATACACACACGGCATAAGTGAAATAGATCGCCAGTGGGAATTTGCTGCATAACTCAGGGAACTCAGACTGTGGCTCTCTGTGTGACAGCCTAGAGCGGTGGGATGGGTGGGAGGGAGGTTTAAAGGCAGGGGACATGTGCATACCTGTGGCTGATACATGGTGATACATGGCAGAAACCAATGCAGTATTGTAAAGCAGTTCTCCAATTGAATATTTTTAAAAATTGAGGAGGGGGGAATAGCTTTTTTATAAAGAGGATATAGTTGGGACTTGGTTTTTATTCTCTAAAATGTTTAGTGCACAGTGTAATTACCGATACTGGATTTTATTTTTTGCCATTTGTCTTTTGGTTTGTCTCTCAGTTCTTTGTTCCTCAGTTCTTTTCTTGTCTTTTTGGTGTTAAATATCTTTTAGAACCCATTTTATTCATTGTCCTTTTTTTGTCTGCACTGGCTCTTCATTGCTGTGTGAGCTTTCTCTCGCTGCAGTGAGTGGGGTCTACTCTCTAGTTGTGATGTATGGGTTTCTCCTTGCTGTGGCTTCTCTTGCGGAGGAGCAGGAGCTCTGGGCACATGGACTCCATAGTTGCAGCACCTGGGCTTAGTTGCTTCATGGCATGTGGGATCTTCTGGACCAGGGATTAAACCTGTGTTCCCTGCATTGGCAGGTGGACTCTCAACCACTGGACCATCAGGCAAGTCCAGCATCTGTTCTTTTTAAAGCAACAACTTCTCTGCTTTTTTTGGATAGGTGGAAGTGTTTTGCTCTCCTGATTACACTATACTTAATTTTTCATAATCCTTCTAGAATTACTATTGTACCACTTTGCATAAAATTTAGAAATCTTGGAACCATATAGATTGAATTGCTTCCCCTGCTCTTCAAACCAGGAGTCAGTAAACTATAGCCCATAGTCTACTTTGTTGCCTATTTTATAAATAAAACTTATAAAGTTGAATGAAACCCAGCTTTGTTCATTCATTGGCATATTCTGTTTGGCTGCTTTTGCACTACAACTGCATAGCTGGGTAGTTGTAACAAAGATTTGCAGCTACTGAAATGTTTAATGTCTGACCCATCCATCTGTTATAACTCCACAGTTTTGTGTAATACTTTAAGTTTTGCCTTAGACAGTCTTATTTAAGGAAATCAAAAGGGAAGCCTTTTATATTTACCCTAATATATATCATCTTAAATGTTATTTCTTTCTAAAGAGCTAAGTTTTCATCTGGTGTCATTTTCCTTCAGCCTGAAGAACTTTCTTTAGTTGGTAATACAAATATGATGGGGACCAATTCTAGTTTTCTTTTTTGGAAATGTCTTTTTTACCTTTATTCTTAAAGATTTTTGATAGGATATAGAATTGGGGGTTGAGTTTTTTTCTTCTTCTAGTACTTTAAAGACTTCATTCTCTCCTGGCCTCTTTTATTTCTGATAAGAGTTAATGGTAATTTGAATTGTTCTTTATGCAATGTGTCATTTTTCCCCTCCTCCCAAGCTATCTCTTATGCCTGGCAACCACTAATCTTTTTTTTAAGAGGACACTTAAAAAAAAATCATTATTTTGCTGTGTGAGGTCTTAGTTGCAGCACATGGGATCGTCATTGTATCACGCAAGATCCTTTGTTACAAGTGTAGCACATAAACATCCTGATTGTGGCACACAGTCTCCAGTGTGTGGGCTTAGTTGCTCTACAGCATGTGGAATCTAGTTCCCCAACCAGGAATCAAGCCTGTGTCCCCTGTGTTGCAAGGTAGATTCTTAACTGCTGGACCACCAGCAAGTCCCAATTAGTAATCTTGTGTCCATTTCTATAATTTAATGATTTTTAAAATCTTAAATAAATGAAATTACTAATAATGTGTGAACTTTGGCAGTTGTCTTTTTTCACTCAGTAAAATTCTTTTGAGATTCATCCAAATTGTATTAGTATACACTTTTATTCCATTTTATTACTGAGTAATACAGATACACTACAGTTAATCTTTAACCTGTTGAAAGACATCTGGGTTATTTCTGGCTTGGAGCTGCTAGGAATGTTTGTATAGTTTGTATGTGAATATGAGATTATGCTGCACTGGGATAAGTGCCCAAGTGTATGTTTCCAGAGTGGACATATTTTACATTCCCACCGTCAATGTCTGAGTGATCCAGTTTCTTTGCATTCTCATCTACATTTAATTATCATTTCAGTTGGCATATAATCTCTCCTGGTTTTAGCTTATTGCATTTCCTTAACGGCTAATCAAAGTGAACATCTCTTGGTGTGCTTTTTTACCATGTTTATAATCCTTTTTATTGAAGTGTCTCCTCATGTCCTTTGCCCATTTTGTAATTGAATTGGTTTTACCCATAAGAGTTTTTTGTAGCAGATACTCATCTTTTGTTGGAGATGTGTTTGCACATGTTTTCTCCCTGTCTCGGTTTGTCTCTTTACTTTTATACTCTTTTTTTTTTTTTGGCTGTGCCACACAGCTTGCAGGATCTTAGTTCCCTCACCAGGGGCTGAACCCAGGCTCCCAGCAGTGGAAGCACTGAGTCCCTAACCACTGAACCAGCAGGGATTTCCTACCTTTATCTCTTAACAGGATTTTTTGCAAAACAGAAGTTTAAAAGATTTTACAGTTTTTATACTTTCTATGACCCATTTTCCATAAAACATGTGAAAGTCTCTAAGTTGTGTCCAACTCTTTGTGACCCCATGGACTGTAGCCCACCAGGCTCCTCTGTCCATGGGATTCTCCAGGTAGGAGTACTGCAGTGGGTAGCCATTCCCTTTTCCAGAGGACCTTCCTGATCCAGGGATTGAACCCAGTTCTGCACTACAGGCAGATTCTTCACCATCTGAGCCACCAGGGAAACCTGGTTGTGAGGTTTAGGACAAAATTGTCAGGGGGTTGGCTGGGGGGTTTCTGCCTCAGAATATCCAGTTGCTCTAGAACCATTTGTTAAAGAGCAAATGGTTAATCCTCCATTTAGTTGCATTTGTACCTTTGTCAAAATTCAGATGTGGGTTTTGTGTCAGTCTGTTTCTGGATTCTCTGTTCTATTCCATCAATCTTTGCGTCTTTCCCTCTGCAAGACTTTTTTTTTTGCAAGACTCAGTTAGTCCTAATACTTGGTAATGATTCCTTTCTCTTTATTCCTCTTTTTCAAAATTACTGTTGCTATTCTAGCACTTGCACTTTTTTTTGGCTTGTATCTTTATATGTAAATTTTTAAATAAGCTTGTTTGTCTATAGAAACACCTTGCTCTGATTTTAATAGGAATTACATTAAACCTACAGGTCAGTTTAAGTGTTTGACATCTCTAGTGTCTTTCATCCTTAAAGACAGTAGGCAGTTTGCTTGGCTGATGTTACACAGTAAGTTGCAGCTCAGATCTCAATTGGGTTCTTGGGGCCTCACCTTGAGTCTCTGACAGACATGATTTAGGGGTCAAGTAAGAATTCGGTCACTGTTTATAATACAGAGTTGGAGCTCCTCTCAGATTTTCTGGAATTTCCCGCCTTATTTTCTAGTGCTGTGGTGCCATTCTGTCCTCTTCAAAATGTTCTGTTTTAGCCAGTCAGCATGACACAGACAGGGACATCTCCCCTGACTAAAAGCTGTAAAAAATGAAAAGGAGGATTCACCCTATTCATTTCTTTCTTTCCAGAGGTCAGCCCGGCTTTGGTATTTGCTGATTATTTCTTCTACAGTGTCTTAGAGTAGTTGCTTTTAGTGTATTCTGGTTGGAAGTTATACTTGTTAAATGTTGGAGGAGTTGGATTGAAAGGCACTTACCCAGTGTGGTGGTGATTCCTTGTGTTCTCCAGTCTACCATGTTGCCAGGAATAAATTGCACTTATAATAGCTGTTTTCATTTATGTTGGAATATGGTTGTGTGGAAGAAAAATGCAAAGGATTTTGAAATCAAGTGGAGAGGTACATGAATTTTGGCTTTGCCACCTGCTAGTTATATAACACTGTGTCATTTAACCTTTTTTATCTGTAAAATGGAGAATAAAAAACCTATCTCACATGTTAATTGAAAAAAATTTTTAAAGTTTTCAGAAACGTGCAGTAAATATAACATCTCACTTAAATGATAGCTGTTAATTGTATTTTATGTTTTCTCTGTTCTGTTTTTAATCTACATTTAATCCATTAAGAATCTGAGCTAGCCCCCCCTCTGCCTGAGCTGTAAACTCATTTTTCTGATAAAAGGTGAAATTTTGTTACGTGGGATCTGTTCATTAAGGTTGACAAGTGTTAAGTAGCTATCTTGGAAGACTGATATTTAAGGTTTTTGATTATAAAGCAGAGTAGAGGAATCTATTACCTTATTAACAGTTTGAAATCTGGGGGAAAAAATTAACAATGTTGGGTTTTTCCCCTCTTTTATAGGAATCCCCTCCTCAAGTAGAAAATTACTGTCTACCAGAAGCTGTTTCATTTCTTCAGAATAAAAAGGAACCTGGGCCTGGATTCTCACAAAAGAGGAAAGCTCCTACAGAAAAAAATAAAATTAAACGACCCAGAGTACAGTAATTATATTTACTCAATTACCAAACATTAAATGTTTTTTAAATTAATAACTTGAATATTACTGTGATGGATTTGTAATTTAAAGACAAGAACTTGGAGAATTCAGCTTCAGTGTAGTGATGAAGCTTGTAGTTTTCAACACCTGAAATTTTAATCACTGAAATATTAACTGATCCTAATAGAAGTTACCTGAAATAACAAAATGCAGCTCCTCACCTAGCTTGTCGTTAAACCATATTGATGTGTGTAAGGTGGGTTTTTATTTATTTGCTTGTAAGTATCCAAGTCTGTAGTTTAGTGGAAGTTTTAGCAAGGTGTTAGATTTTACCTTAAAATGTCTGCTTTAATTCATAACAAGAAAGTTATCAATTGGGATTCATTAATATTTTCCCTGATTTTTAGCTTCTCACCATTTTACCTCTTCTTAACAGGAGCCTGAGCACAAGGTCTAATGAGGAACTGAGGTTTTAAACTTAAGTGTGTGTGTATATATGTATATGCATGTTTGTACAAATCTCCATGATGTTTGCCAAGTTTGGGGGCCAAAACTTGGAAAATAAAGACAATAAAGAATAAAAGTAGTGACTCAAAGTAGTTGTTCAAATAGATAATTAAAAAAAAACAAAACATTCTGGTAACCATTCTCTTGTTGAAACAAATAAAAGATTTGTAAAACAGCTTAAAAATAAATCTAGTTATGTTTCTGATGTTGTTTATGTAGAATTATTAGGGCTTCCCTGGTGGCTCAGTTGGTAAAGAATCTGCCTGCAATGCAGGAGACCTGGGTTAGATCCCCAGATTGGGAAGATCCCATGGAGAAGGGAATGGCTACCCACTGCAGTATTCCCGGCCTGGAGAATTCCATGGACTGTATAGTCAATGGGGTCCCAAAAGAGTTGGACATAACTGAGCGACTTTCACACACACATGTAGAATATTGCTCTGGTGGGTTAAAAAGGGAAGAGCCACAGAACTGCACTAGCCTCTATTAATCTAGGCCTAAACACCAGATACTGCATGCATGGCACAGTCCTCTAAATGCAAGGCTACCTCACTTTGTTTAAGCGACTGTAGTTCTCTTGTAAATAGTTCAATTCCTAGTAATAATCTTTGAAAGGCAAACTCAGATGTTGATAAATTAAAATCCTTAACCTGAACACCAAACCCCTAAAGTTTTCATCACATTTTTCTCTAAATGAAGTAGGGGTTATTATTGCCCTTCAGTCTTTTTAGCTTTGAGCTAATTCACACCTTGCTGCTGCTGCTGCTAAGTCACTTCAGTCGTGTCCGAATCTGTGCGGCCCCATAGACAGCAGCCCATCAGGCTCCCCATCCCTGGGATTCTCCAGGCAGGAAGACTGGAGTAAGTTGCCATTTCCTTCTCCAGTGTGTGAAAGTGAAAAGTGCAAGTGAAGTCGCTGAGTCGTGTCCGACTCCTAGCGACCCCATGGACTGCAGCCTACCTTAGGACAAAACAAATTCTTACACCAGCAAAGAGAGCATTGTCATATAAACTGAACTCCTGCCCTCCTCCAAACAAAAAACCCACAGACCTGGGTTTTATTAGAACCATTTTGTGTTAGCTGGTCCTTTCATTGGCAGTTTGAGGTACGTTTCTCTCTGAATTTCACTACTTAAAAATTCTTTAAAATACTTACTCTTCTCTTGATGAGTACACTGTTGCCAGAATAAATATTATTCTGCTATTTCTCTATCTCAGAAAAAATAAACTAATGTAGCATTGTTTTTTCTGCGGTGATTATGAACTGTTTTCTCTGTTTAGGCCTTAATGTACAATTTTAAGGCTCCAGACCTCAGCTTCTGTTGACCCTCCAGAATCTGTCTACACCCTCTGCATAACACATTTTCAGTCAAGTTTTGACTCTTATATTGTGAATATCCTTACTCCAGCGAAGTCTTCTTACATGCAGATAATTCTAAGCATAGGTAAATATCTCATTTAAAAAGGGAAAAAAAAAACTTTCCTTCATTATTCTTACTTTCTCCTTAGAATTGCTATAGTATTTTAACCTATGACATTTAAATTAGCATTTCTTATATTCCCCTGTGACTTTTCATGTGCATTACTCTGGCCTCATCACGATTCATTGATTCAACAAATATGACGACTCCTCAGCATGTAAGGTAGTTTGTGGACTTCGGGAGCAAACCGCTTTGCACACGTGGTCCCTCAGAGTTAGTGGTAGGGCCCTCAGTGCAGACACTACACTCAGTTATCCTCGGATATAGTATTTATATTTCAGGCTGAATTTTATCTTCCTCAGCCCACTAAAGAAAATTTCACAGACTGATCCTTAACCCCATATGTGACTGTACTTGGAGACTGGAATAATTAAGGTTAAATGAAGTCATATGAGTGGGACCTAAGGAGAGACCAGGAGTTCATGGGCACAGAGGAAAGGCCATGTGGGGACACAGGCAGCTGTCTGCAAGTCGGGAGAAGATGCCTTGCCAGAAGCCACCCCTGGCAGCACCTTGACCTTAAACTTCTAGCCTCCAGAACTGTGGGAAGTTTGTTGTTTAAGCTCTAGTCCATACCTGTTTATTTTGAGACAGGAAGGGAAGGGACAGGACAAAACCTCTGGACAGTGAAGGAGGGCGCAGCTATTTATTAGCATGCTGAACAGGCTGGAACTGGCTGAAACCAAGATGACTTCAAGAATAATCTGGTAATTGACATTTAGCTTATACTTGCATTGTAATAAAATCACTCAGGTGGGAAAAGTGGGCAGTGGCCCAGTTTCTGGAAAAATCCCATCCTTCCCTGAAATAGCGAGCGTATTCCTCCCAGCCATTAGCCTATGAAATTACTCAGCCCATAAAAAGCAGCAACCCCATGGCATGAGTCCAGTCTCACTTTCTGAAGAGGTTCTACCAGTGGAGTGTGCATCCCTCAAACTCACTCTGTTTTTTTGGGAGGTCGCTCATTTGTGAAGTCTTTGCCGCGTGAAGTGAAAGATCCCTTCTTAGCACTCAGTCCCAGGACCCGATGTTTCCGTCTCCTGCAGCAACTTAACAGAAGAACCTTTAACTCGGAGGTATTTTGATACTTTAGCAGAGGTTGGCAAGCTTTCTCTGTAGAAGGTGGAAGATGAACTTTTAAGCAATGTGGGCTGGTCTTTGTGACATTTTTCCTCCAACCCTCATATAATAACTATCCTGAGCTCAAGGCCGTATGGAAGTAGGCAGTTGGCCATGGTGTGACCCCCACTCTACCCTCAAAAATACTTTTCAATCTGTATTTATTGATTTGTACTGGCATGTCCCTAGCACCTCAAACAGTGGATGGAATAAGCAGATACAAAATAAGTATTTTTAAATCCATGTTTCTTGGGGGGAAAAAAATTGTCAACAAGCAAGGCACACAGCTCTTTGTTTTTCTCCCACTTATAAGAAGTAGTATCCTTTTGGCATTTCATGCTTGTTTAGCATTTGGGATTCTGTAATTGAAAGTATTGAGTGTTTTAAATGTGTGAGGTATTTATGGAAAGAAAAGCCAGGATACAGATATTTATGTTTTTCAAGACATAAAAGAAAAGCAATAGACTATTTTGCTTTTAATACAATAGCAATATTGTATTAAAAGAAACTGATAAAGGAAAGAGAATCAGGCAGTTATCCTTCCAGTATAACTGCATTTCAGGATAACCTGACAGTTGAGAAAAGGCCCTATAGAATAATTCCAAGCAGAAAGTGCAGAAGAAATGATAGAAGTCAAGGCATTTTATAGCTTCTAATGAAATCATAGATCTAAGCAAAGAGGGACTTTTATAATGATGGGTCAATCTGATAATACCTGAACTCACTGGTCACAAAAAGAGCCAGACATGCCTCCTGATGTGATGTAGCAGGGAGTAGAGAACATCTGTAATCTTGCCCTCAGCCCCATGACGTGGATTTAATCGAGCTTCCAGATCTTAATAAAATCAATCAACATTGACTAAGGAGAGATCTGGGCTTCCTTTATGGCTCAGCAGGTAAAGAACCTGCCTGTAATGTGGGGGACTTGTGCTCAATCCCTCAGTTGGGGAGATTCCCTGGAGAAGAGAAAGGCCATCCACTCCAGTATTATGACCTGAAGAATTCCATGGGCTGTAGTCCATGAGGTCACAAAGAGTCAGACACAACTGAGCAACTTTCAAGGAGAGACCCAGTTCAAAATGATGATGTTAGTGGATCCTGTATCCTATGGACACACTGCATCCACAGCTATATACAGAACAATTTCCTCTGAAAGAGCCACAAAAAGTGGTTGCTACATATCAGGCAAATGAGAAAACCACATCAAAGCAGGTAGGGGGAAGCTGAGACACAGTCTCACCATAAACCCCACCCCCAGCACAGCACCCACAATCAGAAATGGACTGGCACACCTGAGCTTCTCCCTATGGGACAAAGGCTTTGAACTCCACATCTGACATCCTACATTTTAAGACCTGTGCCTGAGAGGCTAGCTTCCAAAGTATCTAGCTTTGACAGTCAGTGGATCTTGTTTCCTCAAGACTCACAAGGCTACAGTTATCTGGGAATGCAGCGCAAAGGCAGACCGAAAAGGGCCAGTCTTTCTGTAAAAGAGGCCCAATTGCTTATTGTAAAGCTTTGAGGTTTGTATTATAAATGGAATATAACTTAAAAGTTGTGAACTACTGTTGTATACTTGGTATTCCTGGTGGCACAAGCATTGCTCAGCCAAGATGGAGGGCATTGAGAAGGAGTCTGGGAAGTGATAGGACATGTGCCATCTCCTTTGACCTTTCCCAAATTCTTCCAGTTGGAGGTGGCTTGTTACTTCTGTGTTCCTTACCAGGACCTCCTGTCATAAAATAACTCATGCAAATGGTTACTGTTAGGTAGGTAGACTAGGGAAAAGGAGTCCAAAATGGCAGCTAAAAGACAAGGAAGGGGAAAGCCTTCGAAAATAGAACAAAAGGAGGTCTGAGGACCAGAGTGAAGACTTCAGGTAGAACAAATAGCACTCCTGGCTAAGCCCAGTTTGCATAGGGCGGGCCCAGGTGGAGGAAAAAGATATAAAAGGAGGAGCCAAAGGGCTTTCTCTCTCTCTCTCCCATGTGCATGAGTGCTTTCTGTCTCTCCCTCTCTCTCCCCCTCCCCCACGTGCTCCTCCACTCTCTTCCCTTCAAGTGTTTGGGTTGGCATGCCCTCACGCTTCAAGGAAGGATTCTCCTGCTATCTTCTAAATAAAACAGAGCTGTAACACTGATTTGCCTAAGAGCTATAACACGGTTTGTCCAAGACCCGAGAGCTGTGACGCGCCAAGGGCTTTAATGTCCGTTGCTCCAAGTCTTTGTTGTGACGAGACAAAGAACTGAGGAACATACACGTGCGTGACAGCTGCTATGGTGCCCAGCCATGGTGGGCAGTTTCCAACAGTGTGTTTCCCCTAACACAAGATGTGACAACTGAAACACTCTCCTAAAGACAGAGGCCACCACACCTGCCTTTTGTACACGCTCTGCCTTGCTCCATATCTCTGGTACCTCCTAGAAAGGAGCCTGTACATTTGCCTGGTGCCCTGACTTTGGGAGGAGCCACGCCCACACAGAACACGCCTTCATCACCTGGTTCTAGGAGCCAGTGGGGCTTAGTCCTGCAGGTCCCACAGGACAAATGGAGAAGAGTTCTTAAACAGCTATCACTCCACACCTGCCTTTTGTACACGCTCTGCCTTGCTCCATATCTCTGGTACCTCCTAGAAAGGAGCCTGTACATTTGCCTGGTGCCCTGACTTTGGGAGGAGCCACGCCCACACAGAACACGCCTTCATCACCTGGTTCTAGGAGCCAGTGGGGCTTAGTCCTGCAGGTCCCACAGGACAAATGGAGAAGAGTTCTTAAACAGCTGTCACTCCCAGGGATAGCTTTTTTCCAGAGCAGGGAGGCAATAGACCGAAATACCCATTCTTTCAGAGGATTGGTACTTATTTTCATTGCTACAGCCTGGGGGCAGGCTGGGGGCAGCAATTAAACACACTTTGTGAGGCCTCCTGAAACACTTTTCTAAAGTCTACAGAGACTGGTTGGAACCATCTTCAACCTCTCCCTCTGCCTCTCTCCTAGTATCTCCTAGGAATGAGTTTGTGCTCATGCCTGGCACCCAAGTTTTTGTGGCTGCTCCCAGGGGACACCCCTTGATCTCCTGGTTCTGGTGGCCAACAGGGCTAACACAGGTCCCACACTATAACCAATGGAGAAGTTTTTTTTTAACCAGCTATCATCCCCAGCACACATAACAAGGACTGAAACACACCCAATCTTTCTATGAAAGAAGTCTATTAGCCTGTCTTCATAGCTTTGGCCTGAGGGGCAGGCTTCTAATTAAACACACACCAAAAGTTCGACTACAGTCTTCTCCAGAGACTTCAGGGGGTGAACACCATCTTCACACCCTCCCTTCTGCCCTACCCCAGGTTACTGGTACCTCTGAAAAAGGAGCTGTGTACCTGTCTGATGCCCTAGCTTTTGTGGCTACATAAAGGACACATAGAGGACACATACCTTGATAGCCTAGTTCTGGGCATCAGCAGGACTCGTGTTCACAGGTTCAGTGGGATGGTAGCAAACAGTTTTGAAAAGGCTATCACCCCAGGGCTCAATGCAGAGAAGCAGACACAAATGCTTTTTCCAGTATTCCCCTGGAGAAGGTATATTTGCATACTTTAAAAGCTGCTTCCCAAGAGTCTGACTTCCAGCCAGCCTGAATCTTGGGTGGTGACTGAGATCCTCCCCTTTGGAACACTGAGAGGTCTTGGCACAACCTCAAGTACTGGGAGCCACTAAGAACAAATTAGTCTACTTGAACAATCACAGAAGTTTGAAGGACAACCATGAGCTAGAGCAGAATTGACTGATAAGTTTCATTTCCAACACAAGCCCACTTCACCACTAGAAAAGGTGGGTACTTTATCAAATGTACAGAAGCCAATAAGAGAGGCAAGAAAAAAAGAAGGGAATATGTTCCAACAAAAGAATAAAATTTCATAGAAAGACCATCATGAAACGAGTGATTTTGCTGATAAAGAGTTCAGAATAAGTCATAAAGATGTTCCCCAAGCTCATGAGAATAGTGAGTGAGCAAAGTGAGAATTTCCACAGAAACAAAAAATGTAAATATTAAACTGAAGTCGTCGTAGAGCTGAAGAATGCAATAACTAAACTTTTGAAAAATA
>SJYC01008609.1:0-14551 GCA_006408675.1 Madoqua kirkii
CTCCTCTGTCCATGGGACTTATTCTCCAGGCAAGAGTACTGAAGTGGGTTGCCGTTCCCTTCTCCAGGGGATCTTTCCGACCCAGGGATCAAACCTGGGTGTACTACATTGCAGGCAGATTCTTTACCATCTGAGCCACAGAATCTTGACTGTGACATAGATACACAATTTGTATAGAATCAAAGTGCACACTCTAGTTCACAAACACTCATACACAAGTAAATACAAAACTGAGGAAGCCTGAGTAAGATTAGCAATGCATTTCAGAGTCAATACTTTCATTGTGATAACTTACACAATCACATTTACAAGACATTTACCACTGGGAGACCCTGGGCAGAGGTTTCATGGGCTATTTATGTATTGTTTCTTTCAACTGCATATAAATCTACAATTATCTAAATTAAAATTTTGATTAAAAAAATAACAGTTCTCAAGATTTCTGGGTGTATTTTTCAAATCACATAAACTTTTGCATCTCTTTATGAGGGCTACCCAAACACATATATTTCTCAATTTAAAAAAAATAATAATAATTCAGAAAGTAGTATTATTACTGAAAGTTCAATCATTTTTGTCTACTTTATCTGGTAAATAGAAACACAGGTATCTGTTAAAAGTGAAAATGAATGGAAGGATTAAAAATTAGAAACAACAGAACTCCAGTCTTTTAAAAAATTCCCCGCAGCTTATTTGCTGGGTTCCTATTGACTAAAGACTGCCTCTGGGGCAGGAGCATCAAAAAGCAGCCCCCACACACGGGTTCTCTGCTGGGTAAGGAGCTCCCTGCAGGGACTCCCACTGCAGTGCTCTGAACCATTTGTTTCTACCCCAGAAGACAAGTCTTGCAGTCATTAGTATTGATTTCTCTGTCTGCAAATGGCAGCCACTCATTTTAATCACTGCTTGACAGGTAGCTTTTTGCAACTCAGAGCTGCCTTCTTTTGGGTTCACTGCTCGGAGAATTTTATTACCATTTTACATCAGTACACCTGACATACATCACTCTACCTTACATAGAAAAAAAAAAAAGTGCTTCTTAATTTGACTTCAACATTGGTTTTATTTGCCTGCCTGGCTATGAATTTAGGCTCTGCTGTTTAGAGGTCATAAGTCCAAAGGGAGAAATGATTTCACCGGGAGGCATGACACATCCTATCGAACTGGAGTTCATACTGCCACGTGGGCTTTCTGAGCATCTTATTCTTCCGGATCCACAAGCAAAGAAGGGAGTCATTATACGGCCTGGGTGGTGATCTGGACTATGAAGTTGGTGACTACTGCAAAAGGCCAGCAGGGAGGAGCCTGTCTGGAACATGATAACTGAGGGCGTCTTAGTACTTTCACGAATACAGTTAAAGTCAAAGGAAAACTATAGCAATCCATTTTAGGCAGGAAAAGTAAAGGTCCAGACCCTTCAGGAACGAGATTTGGATCACTTCACCAGACAAGGAATCATGACAAGAAGGCATGTTTAGAGAGGAAATATAGAATGTCCCCCCAAAGTGATATAAAAATATGTGTGTGTATTTGTGTGCATGTGTGTTGGAGACAGGAGAGAGAGAGAAAAAAAAAACAATGAGGCAAAACAAACAATTCCTGAGTTTGAGTAAATGGTATTTACATGAAAGTTCCTTGTACTAATCTTGAAGTCTTTCTGCAAATTTGAAATTAGAACAAAGAAGTGTTCCAAAAATAAAATTATAAAATCAGTGATTTTAAATAGAGTTTGGGGAGCATTTCAGACTCACAGAAATAAAGTTGTTTTCTGTGCAAAATTACTTGAAAATGTTTTAATGCCTATAGATAACCATAAAACCTAACGTTACTGTGTACATGAAGGTTTTGATTAAATCTAGCCTTCACAGGGTGGCCTTTCTTGCTTCATCATGGCAGAACTATTATTTCTGGTCACATTTTTCACTTTACACTTCCATGATCTTAGCTAGCCACCACTCACAGAAAGCAGCTGTAATGAATGTGACTTTTATTTACTCCCATTACCACAGTCATACTGTAACCAACAGGATCAAATCAGGTTGAATCATGCTCCTTAATCAATGGTTCTCATCTTTTTAAAAAATTCTTTTCCTTCAAGTTATGAAATGTCTGCTCTTATAGATTCATTCAGCTTCCTTAAAACAAAAATCCCGTTGGTAATAACCACAGATGAGAGCAGTGTGTAACAGTGAGAAACTGGGGAAAAGGGAGTTTAGCGAGAGTGGCAGGACAGTCCTCTCTGCAGAGGAGATCAACAGACTGAGGGTGGTGCTTCAGTCGCTCAGTCTTGTCTGACACTTGCGACCCCATGGACTGTAACCTGCCAGGCTCCTCTGTCCATGGGATCCTCCAGGCAAAAATACTGGAATGAGTTGCCATTTCCTTCTCCAAGGGGATCTTTCCAACCCAGGAATCGAACTCCATTCTCCTGCACTGCAGGAAGATGCTTTGCCAAGTGAGCTACGGGCTAGAGTTAAACATGTAACAACGAGAAACGGGGGAAAGGAGAGTTTAGCAAGAATGGTCAGGAGAATCCTGTCTGCAGAGGAGGTCAACCAAATGATAAACAAAAAAGAAATCCCCAGTGGGGATCCCAGTGCCAGGAGGTTGAGATGAAGCCTGAGACGAAGAGAGCGCAGACCATGTGTGTTTCAGTCTCAGAAGGATAGTGAGTCCCCACTGGAAAATCCCATGGATGGAGGAGCCTGGTGGGCTGCAGTCCATGGGGTCGCGAAGAGTCGGACACGACTGAGCGACGTCACTTTCACTTTTCACTTTCATGCATTGGAGAAGGAAATGGCAACCCACTCCAGTGTTCTTGCCTGGAGAATCCCAGGGACGGGGGATCCTGGTGGGTTGCCGTCTATGGGGTCGCACAGAGTCGGACAGCAGCAGCAGTGGATTTTAAGAAGAAGTGGATTGAAGTTACTGTGAGGTACTGAGCCACACTCCCCAGTGCCTGTCTGCACAGCTGACCAGTGTTTCAAAGAAACTGTCTAGGCAACTTTATGGGTTTCCGACAGGACTTGGCATGAGGTCATGGTTTCTTGATTTCTCATGCATTCTTCTTCTTTTTAATTGAAGTATAGTTGATTTACAAAGTTGTGTTAGTTTCAGATGTACAGCAAAGCAAGTCAGGTGCTCAGGCGCTCAGTCATGTCTGGCTCTTTGAGGCTTCATGGACTGTGGCCCACCAGGCTCCTCTGTCCATGGAATTTTCCAGGCAGTACTGGATCAGTTTGCTATTTCCTACTCCAGAAGGTCTTCCTGACTCAGGGAGCAAACCCCTATCACTTGCATCTCCTGCACTGGAAGGCAGATTCTTTGGGAAGCCCCTTGGGAAGCCCCTATTGTTGTTCCATTGCTCAGTCCTGTCCTTTTGTGACCCCAAGAACTGCAGCAAGCCAGGCTTCCCTGAATTTGTTCAAACTCATGTTCCTTGAGTCAGTGATGGCATTCAGCCATCTCATCCTCTGTCACCCCCTTCTTCTTCTGCCCTCAGTCTTTTCCAGAATCAGGGTCTTTTCCAATAAGTCGACTCTTGACATCTGGTGGCCAAAATTGTGGAGCTTCAGCTTCAGCATCAGTCCCTCCAATGAATGTTCAGAGCTAGTTTCCTTTAGGATGGACTGGTTTGATCTTTCTGCAGTCCAAGGGATTCTCAAGAGTTTCCTCCAACACCACAGTTCAAAGGCATTGATTCTTTGGCATTTAGCCTTCTTTATGGTCCAGCTCTCACATCTGTACATAACTGCTGGAAAAGTTGTAGCTTTGACTAATGAGAACCTTTGTCAACAAAGTAACATGTCTGCTTTTAAATACACTGTCCCGGGTTTGCTATAGCTTTTCTTCTAAGGAGCAAGCATCTTTTAATTTCATGGCTGCAGTCACCATCCACAGTGATTTTGGAGCCCAAGAAATAAAGTCTATCTCTGTTTCCACTGTTTCTCCATTTATTTGCATGAAGTCATAGGACCAGATGCCATGATCTTAGTTTTTTGAATGTTGAGTTTTAAGCCAGACTTTCACTGTGTGTGTGTGTGTGTGTGTGTGTGTGTGTGTGTGTGTGTAGTCTTCTTCAGATTCTTTTCCATTACAAATTATTACGTAGAATATAGATTCCTGTGCTATACAGTATGTGCTTGTTGTTTATTACAGTAGTGTGTATCTGTTAATCCCAAATGCCTAATGTATCCTCCCCTCTTCCCCTTTAATGGAATGAATGCTTCTATATATTCCTAGGAATTAACACTCCCACCCCGCCACCATATCTCCTAACTCTCCCCTTTCCTTCAGAATCTTCTCTCATTTACCTTCGCTACTCCTAAACGGTTTACATGTAAATAGGCTTAGTTTAAAATTAGAGTCTTTTGATGAGTAAAGTTTGATCATCTGTTAATTTCAATTGCAGAAACTTAGCACCTGCATTCTTTTATAATCTGTACTTATGTTGTTGTGACTATGTCTGTCTATACCCCCTCTTTCATTCCATCATTTACACGTCATTCTGTTGGTATGAAAGTGAATGCTCAGGTGAGAAAATGGATAACACCTCTCACCCAGCAGATGGAAACCCAGAGAAGACGTTCTGCTTCAACCCCACGTGCAGCTCCTCCCAATTCCTACCCAAACGTGCGTTAGAGAGACGTAGATTTTGAATACTCTTTTAGGAAAACATCCTATTTTCCATCCATATGGTTCAGCAGGTGATGATGCCAAAAATCTGTTCTATTAGTGTGTCTCAGTCACATCATTATCAGAGGAGAGCTTCTCTTTATCCCACTTTTAGTGATGTTGCAATTAGTTAGTGTACTTCAGGGCTTCTGCCTCATTTATCCACCACCCGGATAACATCAACTGTTCCCTGATGCTATTAGCAGCCACTGCTGGCAGTCAGTTGCCTAGTTATTGTTTTATTAGGAGTCCCAAAATGATGGAACTTCTACCATAGCTTCTGTGCTTATTTATTCCCATCTTTTGGATATTTAGCCAGTAACCACTTTTGGTAAACCTGGCTTATCCCAACTGATACTAATTATTATTTTTTCAAGGTTCAACTTGTGAATGTGGTCTCAGTCAATTGCCCTCTAAAAAGCCCATGTTCTATTCAGTAGAAATCACTGGAAAAGTAACATCTGGGAAGAATCACACACACTAAATTTTCTTCTTTTTTTTCTAACAATTGCAAATAAAACAGAATGTGGGCCCTCTACCTCAAAAATATAAATCATGCTGTTATGTTTAACTTTGTAAAGTGTTCATATAAAAAAAAAATTTTGCCCTGAGTCTATTAGAAATAAATGGCTGCAAGATTATTATGATCCAAGACTGGTGGGCCAATCAATACATTAATTAAGCTCAAAATTAAAAAAAAATTAGAATATATTTAATGTCAAGCAATTGTCAGATTTTAGTTTCTTTGCCTCCTTTGTCCTCAGGAGAATTAGATTAAAACTCCAAGATAAAAATGGGAAGATCCCCTGGAGGATGTCATGGCAACCCACTCCTGTATTCTTGTCTGGAGAATCCCCATGGACAGAAGACCCCGGTGGGCTACAGTTCATGGGGTCGCAAAAAGTTGGACACAACTGAGTGGCTAAGCACAGCACAGCATCAAGATAAAAGCAGCTTTCCTAGACATATATTGGAGGGCTGGTTTCAACCACCATGACATTGCAAGTTAAAAAAAAAATGAGGTTATTAGAAACAAAGTGTTCTGAAATTTTTATACTCAATATTTTTTGGTCAATCTATGGATTCTGTCTCCATAGTATTCAGTAAACATCCATTCGATGCTTCTGCAATTTGATCATCAGGAATTAACTGTTTTGGCTCCACGTAGCACTTTGGAAGCTTTCCCAAAGCGGCCTGCTAAGTCACTCTCTCTCCTGTGAACAGTGCTCTTCAGTTCAGTCAGTTCAGTTCCGGCGCTCAGTCGTGTCCGACTCTTTCTGACCCCATGAATCACAACACACCAGGCCTCCCTGTCCATCACCAGCTCCTGGAGCTCACTCAGACTCACGTCCATCGAGTCCGTGATGCCATCCAGCCATTTTATCCTCGATCCTCCCCTTCTCCTCCTGCCCCCAATCCTCCCAGCATCAGAATCTTTTCCAATGAGTCAACTCTTCTCATGAGGTGGCCAGAGTACTGGAATTTCAGCTTTAGCATCATTTCTTCCAAAGAAATCCCAGGGCTGATCTTCAGAATGGACTGGTTGGATCTCCTTGCAGTCAAAGGGACTCTCAAGAGTCTTCTCCAACACCACAGTTCAAAAGCGTCAATTCTCCAGCATTCAGCCTTCTTCACAGTCCAACTCTCACATCCATACATGACCACAGGGAAAATCATAGCCTTGAGTAGATGGACTTTGTTGGCAATGTAATGTCTCTGCTTTTCAATATACTCTCTAGGTTGGTCATAACTTTTTTTCCAAGGAGTAAGCATCTTTTAATTCCATGGCTGCAGTCACCATCTGCAGTGATTTTGGAGCCCCCCAAAATAAAGTCTGACACTGTTTCCACTGTTTCCCCATCTATTTCCCATGGAGTGATGGGACTGGATGCCATGATCTTCGTTTTCTGAATGTTGAGCTTTAAGCCAACTTTTTCACTCTTCACTTTCACTTTCATCAAGAGGCTTTTTAGCTCCTCACTTTCTGCCATAAGTGTGGTATCATCTGCATATCTGAGGTTATTGATATTTCTCCCAGCAATCTTGATTCCAGCTTGTGTTTCTTCCAGTCCAGCGTTTCTCATGATGTACTCTGCATATATGTTAAATAAGCAGGGTGACAATATATAGCTTTGATGTATTCATTAAGTACTATTAACCATATCATGAACTAGGGCTTTCCAGATGGCTCAGGGTAAAATATCTGCCTGCTAATGCAGGAGACTCAGGAGATGCAGGTTCAATCTCTGGGTTGGGAAAATCCCCTGAGGAAGGCATGCAACCCACTCCTGTATTTCTCCCTGGAAAATCCCATTGACAGAGGAGCCCAGCAGGCTACAGTCCATAGGGTCACAAAAAGTCGGACACAACATGTTTGCTAAATATTTTGTGCTCGCTTGTATGTTCTTCATTATTGAAAACCTTTGGGATTTTTATTTCAAAACCAGTATTTGGTAATAAACAATAGTGATAGAAGTCCCACTGAAACTGAGAAGCAAAACTCTGGAAGTAGCACCATCAAATATTCCAACAATTCTCTAGTGAAAGTCCAGGTTCATATTAGAAAATAGAAAATGAAAGTCTTCTTAAGCATCCTACAAAAATATTATGCTATTTTATGGTAGTGCTACCATTTTAGTCAGGTGAGATGATGTCACTGAGTTCTGGAAAACAGAGAGGAAATAAAAGTGAGGGAAAGTCCCTGGGAATCTTCCTGAAAATACAGCATACAGAGACCTTTGTCTCTCGTTATTAGTTTATTTTCTCCTCCCTGCTTGTGTGAAGCAGGTGTAACTACTGAGCCTGTGGTGGCCACCTTGTACCATGTGAAACAAGGCAAACGCTATGTATGGCAGAGCACAGTAATGCCAGAAACCTGGGACTATGATAGTTACATAAAAGTGTAAGAACATCCCTGCTTCCATCAGCCTGATAAATCTTCATATTGTGTATTTAAGCCACTGCAAAATTCAGTTTTTGGACTCAAACAGCTAAACTTAATCCTTATAAATATGCTGATAAACTAATAAGTATATTATTTTCTAGTCAAGGTCCAACTAGTCAGGGCTATGGTTTTTCCTATAGTCATGTATGGATATAAGAGTTGGACTATAAAGAAAGCTGAACACCAAAGAGCTGATGTTTTTGAACTATGGTGTTGGAGAAGACTCTTGAGAGTCCCTTGGACTGCAAGGAGATCCAACTAGTCCATCCTAAAGGAAATCCTGAATGTTCATTGGAAGGACTGATGTTGAAGATGAAACTCTAATACTTTGGCCACCTGATGAGAAAAACTGATTCACTGGAAAAGGCCTGATGCTAGGAAAGGTTGAAGGTGGGAAGAGAAGGGGATGACAGAGGGTGAAATGGTTGGATAGCATCACTGACTCAATGGACATGAGTTTGACTAAACTCTGGGAGTTGGTGATGGACAGGGAGGCCTGGTGTGCTGCAGTCCATGGGGTCACAAAGAGTCAAACAAGATTGAGCAACTGAGCTGACTGATGTTATTTTTTCTTCCTAACTTTTAATGCAGTTGAGTAAGGAGTATTGGAATGTGTGTGCTCATGGTCAGTCGCTAAGGCACGTCGGACTCTTTGCGACCACATGGACTGCAGCCTGCCAGTCCCCTCTGCCACAGGCTTTTCCTGGCAGGAATATTAGAGTGGGTTACCATTTCCTCCTTCAGGGATCAAACCCGCGTCTCCTGTGTCTCTTGCAATGCAGACAGATTCTTACCGCTGAATCACCGGGAAAGTCCCGCTGCATGAGGACGTGATACTAGGAGATGTGGCAGCCTTATTGCAACTGCAAGGAGCCATACCTGAAATGAAAGTATCCTCACTTAAATGGTAAATAGATGAAGCACATGAAACTGTTACTTGTTAGTCTAAGCAAAATTCCACTTATCAATTTATATCCATCTGCTGTAGTCTCAGAAACAATATCTATGTGTCTAACATAATGTTGTCTCCAAAAACTGAGGATTATTTAAGGGACGTTCATAATTCTTAGCCTTCCTTGCAATTGGGTGGGGCCTAGAAACTAGGTTTCCCTTGTGGCTGAGCTGGCAAAGAATTTGCCTGTAATGCGGGAGACCTGGGTTCAAACCCTGAGTTGGATAGATCCCCTGGAGAAGGAAAAGGCTATCCATTCCAGTATTCTGGCCTGAAGAATTCCGTGGACTATACAGTCCATGGGATGGCAAAGAATTGGACATGACTGAACGAATTTCACTCACTTTGAAGCTAGTACTGGGCAACAGAATTCAAGCAGGAATGTCATGCCTCTTTACTGCTTCCTGGTTGGAGAGCCTTTGCTGATTTCTGTCCAGGCTCTCTTCCTCTGCCGCTGGTCTGCCATGTGGTCCAGATGGCAGAACTTTCACCATGTGGGCCAAGGCCTCTTGCCAATCCATATGGAGTGAGAAATAAACTTTTGTGATAATAAACCCTTGAGATGTGGTATTTCTGCATAATCTGTACCTGGATGAATATATTAGGTAATCATATTGCTATCAACCCTGAATATTCATTGGAAGGACTGATACTGCAGCTGAAGCTCCAATATTTGGCCACCTGATTTGAAGAGCTGACTTACTGGAAAAGACTCTGATGCTGGGAAAGATTGAGGGCAGGAGGAGAAGGGGACAACAGAGGATGAGATGGTTGGATGGTATCATCGACTTAATGGACATGAGTTTGAGCAAACTCCAGGAGTTGGTAAAGGACAGAGAAGCCTGGCATGTTGCTGTCCATGGGGGTCGCAAAGAAGCAGATACTACTGAGAGACTGAAGCACAACAATATTGATATTAATAAAAAATTACCTGCGCTAATGATTACAAGTTCTAACAGGTCAAAAAAACTATAATTAATAAAAAATAAAATCTCCAAGTTCAGTCTTTTTGTAAGCTTAACCACTAGAAGATTTCTAATGCTTCCTTCTCCAAAAAAATGTTACATAGAATGGTACTGGAGGAATCAACTTGCCTGACGTTAGGCTTTACTACAAAGCCACAGTCATTAAGACAGTATGGTACTGGCACAAAGACAGAAATATAGATCAATGGAACAAAATAGAAAGCCCTGAGATAAACCCACACACATATGGACACCTTATCTTCGACAAAGGAGGCAAGAACATACAATGGAGTAAAGACAGTCTCTTTAACAGGTGGTGCTGGAAAAGCTGGTCAATCACTTGTGAAAGAATGGAACTAGACCACTTTCTAACACCACACACAAAAATAAACTCAAAATGGATTAAAGATCTAAACGTAAGACCAGAAACTATAAAATTCCTTGAGGAGAACATAGGCAAAACACTTTCGGACATATATCACAGCAGGATCCTCTATGATCCACCTCCCAGTATACTGGAAATAAAAGCAAAAATAAACAAATGGGACCTAATTAAAATCAAAAGCTTCTGCACAACAAAGGAAACTATAAGTAAGGTGAAAAGACAGCCTTCTGAATGGGAGAAAACAATAGCAAATGAAGCAACTGACAAACAACTAATCTCAAAGATATACAAGCAACTTATGCACCTCTATGGTAATATAGAGAGACTATATGTTTAATTATGGAATAAGATAGCTCATATTCAACAAGATTGTAAAAAGATACCAACAAAATTTTTATGAAATTTAAGTTAAAATATTACTTCCAAAGCCACAATAAATAGGCTTAAAATAAAGAGAAACACAAAGTGAAAATACCTTTAACAGATATAACATATACATAATGGATACAGGAAGAATATTTTGATGTGCAAAAAACTACAAACCCACAGGAAGAAAAACAGGATAATGAATACAGATTATTAACAGATTATTTAAAACTAGTCTATATGTACTTTAAATAATTTAAACAAATGCTTAATCTTTATGGCAATTAAGAAATTCAAACAAGACAAACTATTATTTTGTAGAAGTTTACTTTAAATTTTGACTAAAAATAAAGCTTACTAAGAATAGGGAAACTACTACTTCCCCCCCGCCGCCCCCAGGGCTCCTTGTCCTATAGTGGGTTGTTATTGATTATTTTACAGAACTGTGCATGTATGTTCATGTCCACCTTCTCATTTCCTTTGCCCAACACCATCATTCCCTTTCGGTAACCATAAGGTGCTTTGTTATGTTATGAGGCCATTTCTTTTTGGTAAAGAAATTCATTTATATCCATTTTTAGAAACCATCTCCAAGAAATATCATATGATACTTGGCTTCCTTTGTCTTACTTACTTCATTTAGTGTGATCATCTCTATTTCCTTCCTTGTTGCTGGACATGGCATGATGTCACCCTTTTTATGGGGGAGCTATAACTGCTCTGTGTGCATATATTATGTCTTGTTTACCCATTTTCTATGTGAACCATGCTGATGTGTGAGGTGATGCCACTTCTGACTCACAATTCTCTAGATATCACAATTCTTATAGACACTGAGCATCTTTTCATGTGCTTCATGGCCATCTCTACGTCTTTTTTGGAGAAAAGTCCATTTAAATCTTGTGCCCCTATTTTACTGGGTTGTTTCTTTGATATTGAGGTGCATAAGCTGTTTTTGTGTTTTGGAGAGAAATTCCTCGTGGCTGTCTCTGTTTGCACATATTAGTTTCATTATGAGGTTTGTCTTTTTGTTGTGTTTATGGCTTCCTCTGCTGTGCTAGTGCTTTTAAGGGGAGTTAGGGCCCATTTATTCTTATCTTTTTCATTTGTTTATTTTTGTTTTATTTTTCATGATTCTAAGAGGTAGGTCGAAGAAAAACTTGCCACATTTTATGTCAAAGTGTGTCCTGCTTTTTCCCTAAAGAGTTTCATATTATCTGTTCTTTTATTTATAAGTTTTTTATCTATTTGGAGTTTATTTTTGTGTATGCTGTTAGAGAGTATTCTAATTTCATTCTTGTGACCATTTCTTAAAAAACCTGCACACTGTTCTTCATAGTGGCTGCTACTAACCCACCTTTTCACTAACAGTGTGGGAGGGGTCTCTTTTTTTCCACTTTTATATAGTAACAAAGTAAAGTGATGCATCTTTTCTGGAGGACAATTTATTAAAAATAAAATGAAAATGATAAACCCTATGAATAATAATTTTCAGGACTTTTCCTAGATAAATTATAGAATATGCTGTGTAAAAGTTAACAATTATTCTAGCTGTTTGTAGTGACATAATGTTATATATGAAATCAATGTGTGTCTGTACTAGAGAAGAACTACACAAAGAGTGTACAACTCTTTTGAGACCCCCTGGACTGTAGACTGCCAAGCTCCTCTGTCCATGGGATTTCCTAGGTAAGAATACTGAGGTGGGTTGCCATTTCCTTCTCCATGTAATCTTCCTGACACAGGGATATTCTGGAAAAGGAAATGGTAACTCACTTCAGTATTCTTGTTTGGGAAATCCCATGGACAGAGGAGCCTGGTGGGCTACAGTCCATGGGGTCACTTAAGAATTGGACGACTTAGTAACTGAAACAACATAGTGAGCTATGTATGCCATGTAGATTTTAAAAATAAGATTGATATAAGATTGTCATTGATGTACTGCTAGGAAGTATTGCTGGGAGCAAAAGGAAGTATCAGGTTAACACAATGTTATGCTATATTTAATGTAAAACAGATACCTCTCAAATGCTTAAAAAGGTGTATGTGTGGAATGTTATCTACAATATATATTGTTTTGAACCTACCAGAATTTCTAAATGCATAGAGAAAGCCTGAGTGTCGTCAACACCAAAGTGATATCACTGCCTATTATTCATAGGAAATGAGAGTTGAATTTATATACAGTACAATATTTCAGTGTTTTAGAAGAAAAATATTTTCATAGTTTACTTGCATGAATAGAACATGAAAACTCTGTGCTCCTTCATAGACACATACACACACAGGTGCACACACAACAATAGATTTTTTTATATATTTGCATCCCTACCTACGGGCTTTCCCAGTGGCTCAGTGGTGAAAAATACACTGCAATGCAGGAAATGCAGGAGATGTGAGTCTGACCCCTGGGTTGAGAAGATCTCTGGAGGAGGGCATGGCAATCTGCTCCAGTATTCTTGCCTGGAGAATCCTATGGACAGAGGAACCTGGCAGGTTACAATACATAGGGTCACAAAGTTGGACACAATTGAAGCAACTGAGTAAGCTCACATGCATCCCTACCTACAGTGTCACAGTGTGTCCACAGCAAACACACACACACATATATATATATATATGTATATTTACTCAACAAATATTTATTGAATGCATACTACATACTAGACACTATTTTTGGCATCTCATATCAACAAACAAACAAACAAAAAAGAAAATTTCTGTCTTCATGAACCTTAATTTGTAACATTTAGTGTAAATGTATGTTCAGAAAAGCTGGCTTAAGAAGAGTTTATTAATTAAATTCAGTCAGAAGCCAAATTGGCTCTTTTGCATATGTGTAAGATATCACAGCTAATGTTTTTCCCTTTAACTTAGAAGGTGGTTTGAAAGAAAAATGAGAAAGAGTAAACAGGACTTTTTACCTCTAGGTTTAAAATTTTTCTTAGTATCACTCTTTTCACCAAAATAAGCTCATTCATCTTTGCTACTCCAATCTTATAGAGTAATTTTAGCATTCAGATGTTGTTCAGTAACTTTCTATTAAAACCATATATTATCTCAAGTCATCAAATGCTTCCCATGTAAAGATATATAGACAGGTAGGTAGGTAGGTAGGTAAGTAGGTAAGTACATAGACATCATGTCTGTTATTTTTCGAGCCTATGGAATTCTCAGAAGAGAAGTTTAAGGAAAGAAAATGTAATATTGTGACGGGAGAGGTATTCCTACTAATCCTAAGAGCTTTTTATTACATGTCTTTCTGAAATTGAATTCTGGAGATGCTTATGTACTATAAGGAGATAAAATTCCACCGACAGCAGTCACTGATTTAGAGATTCTGTTTCTAAGAAGATAAAGCCAAAGATGATCATGACATCTATGTGTATTGAATTCCCTACATATTATTTGTAAATGGAGATTCATGACTTTGTACAGGGGGCAGTGATGAAGACCATCCCCAAGTAAAAGAAATGCAAAAAGACAAAATGGTTGCTTGAGGAGGGCTTAGAAAGAGTTACGAAAAGAAGAGAAGTGAAAGGCAAAGGAGAAAAAAAAAGATATGCCCATTTGAATGCAAAGTTCCAAAGAATAGCAAGGAGAGATAAGAAAGCCTTCCTAATTAAAATTAAAAGCTTCTACACAACAAAGGAAACTATAAGTAAGGTGAAAAGACAGCCTTCTGTATGGGAGAAAACAATAGCAAATGAAGCAACTGACAAACAACTAATCTCAAAAATATACAAGCGACTTATGCAGCTCAACTCCAAAACAATCCAATCAAAAAGTGGGCCAAAGAACTAAATAGGCATTTCTCCAAAGAAGACATACGGATGGCTAACAAACACATGAAAAGATGCTCAACATCACTCATTATCAGAGAAGTGCTAAAGACCACAATGAGGTACCATTTCACACCAGTCAGAATGGCTGCTATACAAAAGTCTACAAGCAATAAATGCTGGAGAGGATGTGGAGAAAAGGAAACCCTCTTACACTGTTGGTGAGAATGCAAACTAGTCCAGCCATTATGGAGAACAGTGCGGAGACTCCTTAAAAAATTGCAAATAGAACTGCCTTATGACCCAGAAATTCCACTGCTGGGCATACACACCGGAGAAACCAGAATTGAAAGAGACACTTGTACCCCAATGTTCATTGCAGCATTGTTTATAATTGCCAGGACATGTAAACATCCTAGATGCCCATCAGCAGATGAATAGATAAGAAAGCTGTGATACATATACACAATGGAGTATTACTCA
>SJYC01008610.1:0-11740 GCA_006408675.1 Madoqua kirkii
TATGGAAAGCAGGGTGGAGATTCCTTAAAAAATTGCAAATAGAACTGCCTTATGACCCAACAATCCCACTGCTGGGCATATACACCAAGGAAACCAGAATTGAAAGAGACACATGTACCCCAATGTTCATTGCAGCATTGTTTATAATTGCCAGGACATGGAAACAACCTAGATGTCCATCAGCAGATGAATGGATAAGAAAGCGGTGGTACATATACACAATGGAGTATTACTCAGCCCTTAAAAAGAATAAATTTGAATCAGTTCTAATGAGATGGATGAAACTGGAGCTGATTATACAGAGTGAAGTAAGCCAGAAAGAAAAACACCAGTACAGTATACTGACACATATATATGGAATTTAGAAAAATAGTAATGATGACCCTGTATGTGAGACAACAAAAGAGACATAGAGGTATAGAACGAACTTTTGGCCTCTGAGGGAGAGGGAGAGGTGGGATGATTTGGGATGGCATTGAAACATGTATACTATCATGTAAGAAACGAAGTGCCAGTCTATGTTCGATACAGGATACAGGATGCTTGGGGCTGGTGCACGGGGATGATACAGAGAGATGATATGGGGTGGGAGGTGGGAGGAGGCTTCATGATTGGGAGCTCGTGTACACCTGTGGCTGATTCATGTCAATGTATGGCAAAACCAATACAGTATTGTAACGTAGAATAAAGTAAGAATAATTAAAAAAAAAAAAAGACAAGCCTAAGAGGCTCCTTCTCTGTGCCCACATGCTATTCAAAAGGATGCTTCAGGGCAACCCAGATGACCCTAGAAAGTTACTGAAGTCAACCACCAGCCTGAAATGTGGTCAGTAAAGAGCCTCAATTTCCAGTGCTGAGTAGGCAAATTGCATGATAGTGCAGTTGCTGAAGCCTGTCTCTGGTAAAGTTAATCATGTTCATTTCACAGTCATCTGAGAGAACTACAGAATTGCAAAGAAACCCTTACTTAAAACCCAGAGGTGTTGTTACTAGCAACATAATAAAAGGGCAAATTTAAAGTAGCCAGGAGTGATGTAAGGCAAGTTAAGATTTACAGTGAGTAACTTCTGGAATGGTCAGATTTATTGTTAAGACACAAGAGAGACAAAGTTAGTGTATGAGAAGGAAAACAAAGGAACTATAGTAATTATATTAATGGTGAGGTAGTTTTCTTGGAAATGAGAGGATATATTTAACAGTTTTTATACTGATAATTACCGAATGATAAAAATGTGTATGTAAAAATTAAAAATAATTGTGTTTCAGCTGCCCACACTGTTTCAGTATCTATTCCCCACCTTCACCCCTCATTTCACAGTTTCTGATAATGCAAAGATGCTTGCTCCTTGGAAGGAAAGCTATGATGAACCTAGACAGCATATTAAGAAGTAGAGACATCATTCTCCCAACAAAAGTCCATATAGTCAAAGCTATGGTTTTTCCAGTAGTCATGTATGGATGTGAAAGTTAGACCATAAAGAAGGCTGAGTGCCAAAGAATCGATACTTTAAAATTGTGGTGAACCTTGAGAGTCCCTTGGGCAGCAAGAAGATCAAGCCAGTCGATCCTAAAGGAAATCAACCCTGAATGTTTATTAGAAGGACTGATGCTGAAGCTCCAATACTTTGGCCACAAAGAGCTGGCTCATTGGAAAAGACTCTGATGCTGGAAAAGATTGAAGGCAAAGGAGAAAGAGGTTGGCAGAGGATGAGATGGTTGGTTGCCATCACTGACTCAATGGACATGAATCTGAGCAAACTCTGGGAGATAGTGAAGGACAGGGAAGCCTGGTGCTTCAGTCCATGGGCTCTCAAAGAGCTGGACACAGCCCAGCAGCTGTGCAACAACAATAACACATTTAGAAATATGATAATCCTTTTGCGACTAAAAATACAATCAAAAGGATTTTGTACATAACTGTCTATGTGTTTTCCCACTCCATCAGAGAGATCAGTTCTTTCTTTAACATACTTTGTGGTTCCCATATTTTGCCACATATTAGAATTAACTGGAGAAAAAAAAATCCCTGTGTGCCATTCATATCTCATACCAATTAAATCAGAACACCTGGGGTAGGGGTGGGAGTCGGGCATCAGTATTTTTGAAAAGATCTCCAGGTTCTTCCAAAATGAAGCAGTTTCAGAACTGTGGATGTAACCCATAGAGTTGCCTCACTTCTTAGGAAGAAAATCAGCTGCAGTCTTTTTAGGAATGATATACTGTCTAAACTTTGGAGTTGAAAATCAAGGACACAAAGTCTCTGTCCTGAGGTAATGTTTTGAGTTTCCATACACTCACATTCAAAATAATTGATAGTTTATTTTGTATATTTGTCTCCCTCCATAAAAAAAGATTTAAAAAAACAAAAGTTTGAGTTTTCTGGGAAAAAAAGGTAAAGTTATACAACAGAAGTTAAGAGATGGTATAGAAAATGTTGTCAGATAGGTTGTCATAACAAAGTAAGAAAAGGTAAAATATCCTGGTTTAGGTTTTGAAACTTGAGAGTCTGGGGTCTGTAGGGAAAGAGCAAATAGGCCAAGATGGCATGGTCAGGCTCTCTCACCCATGGCCTCTCACTCTTGCCCCGTGATTTGTAAGTTGTAAATAATGATTTTGTAACAGCTGAGATCACTTATAGCACTGCATATGTGTGTCACGAGGCACTTGCTTGGCCATGAGCTACCTTTATTCTGTAAGCATTTATAAGCTCCACCTGGAAAGCCCTGGCGGGTTACGTTATGTGATGGCTGCTGCATCAGCCAGGAGAGAATAAATGTGTCCGCAGTTCCTATGGCTCCTTGAGTGTTCTTCCAGCTTCCCTGCTCATACCTTGCCTACCATGGGTTCAGCAAACAGTGTGCACAGTGAGATACAGTGAGACAGTTGGTGTAGTCAGCAGAATCAGTAGACAGGGTCAAAAGACATGTTTAAAGAAAATCAAAAGACTATGTTTCCTAAAATGGCACTGCAAAAAAGCAGAACATCACATTAAATATTTGCTATAAATTAAAAAAATCATTCCCTTAGCTGAATCTGCTACCTGTTGTAGGGAGAAAGTGGCTGCCTTTTTAGTGGTGCTCACCTGATACTAAAGCTGTCCACTCAGCCTGTTACCAATTAAGAAAGACTATGGATACTGCTTCATTCATATTTAACACATTGTCTTCCACCATATTTGGAGACAAAGGATCTTATCCTTACACTTAAAAAAAAATTACTAGAATATATGTTGCTTCACAATGTTTTATTAGTTTCTACTGTATAGCAAAATGAATCAATAACATGTGTGTATATATATATATATACACATTCCCTCTTTTTTGGATTTCCTTCCCTTTCAGGTTACCACGGGAGAAGGAAATGGCAACCCACTCCAGTGTTCTTGCCTGGAGAATCCCAGGGACGGGGAAACCTGGTGGGCTGCCATCTATGGGGTCGCACAGAGTCGGACACGATTGAAGCGACTTAGCAGCAGTAGGTTACCACAGAGCACTGAGGAGAGTTCCCTGGGCTATACAGTAGGTTCTCATTAGTTATCTATTTTATACATACTATCAATAGCGTGTATATGTCAGTCATATGTCAGTCCCAATCTTCCAAATTCATGCCACCCCCTGCTTTCCCCTTTGGTATCCATCAATTTGTTCTCTATGTCGGTGTCTCTATTTCTGCTTTGTAAATCTGTTGTTGTTTCATTCAGTTGCTAAGTCGTGTCTGGCTCTTGGCGATCCCATGGACTGCAGTATGCCAGGCTTCCCTGTCCTTCCTTATCTCCTGGAATTTTCTCATTATCTATTTTATACATACTATCAATAGCGTGTATATGTCAGTCATATGTCAGTCCCAATCTTCCAAATTCATGCCACCCCCTGCTTTCCCCTTTGGTATCCATCAATTTGTTCTCTATGTCGGTGTCTCTATTTCTGCTTTGTAAATCTGTTGTTGTTTCATTCAGTTGCTAAGTCGTGTCTGGCTCTTGGCGATCCCATGGACTGCAGTATGCCAGGCTTCCCTGTCCTTCCTTATCTCCTGGAATTTTCTCAGTCTCATGTCCATTAGGTTGGTGATGCTATCCAACCATCTTACCCTCTGTCACCTTTTTCTCCTCCTGTCCTCAGTCTTTCCCAGCATCAGGGTCTTTTTCTATGAGTCAGCTCTTTGCATCAGGTGGTCAAAGTATTGGAGCTTCAGCTTCAGCATCAGTCTTTCCAATGAATATTCAGGGTTGATTTCCTTTAGGATTGACTGGTTTGATTGCCGTGTTGTCCAAGGGACTCTCAAGAGTTTTCTCTAGCCCCCACAATTTGAAGGCATCAGTTCTTTGGCACTCAGCTTTCTTTATGGTCCAACTCTCACATCCATACAGGACTACTGGAAAAACCCATAGCTTTGAGTATATGGACCTATGTCAGCAAAGTCTCTGCTTTTAAATACGCTGTTTAGATTTGTCATAGCTCTCCTTCCAAGGGAAGAGCATCTTTCACTTTCCTGGCTGCAGTCAACATCTGCAGTGATTTTGGACCCCAAGAAAGTAAAGTAAAATCTGTCACTGTTTCCACTTTTCCCCCTTCTATTTGCCATGAAGTGATGGGACCAGATGCCATGATCTTGGTGTTTTGAACGTTGAGTTTTAAGCCAGTTTTTTCACTCTCCTCCTTCACTCTCATCAAAGAGGCTTTTAGTTCCTCTTTGCTTTCTGCCATTAGAGTGGTATCATCTGCATATCTGAGGTTGTTAATATTTCTCCCGGTAATCTGGATTCCAGATTGTGATTTCACATAATGTACTCTGCATATAAGTTGAATAAGCAGAGCCTTGATGTACTCCTTTCCCAATTTTGAACCAGTCTGTTGTTCCATGCAAGGTTCTGACTGTTGCTTCTTGACCCATATACAGGTTTCTCAGGATACAAGTAAAATGGTCCAGTATTCCCATGTCTTTAAGAATTTTCCACAGTCAAGGCTTTAGTCAATGAAGCAAAAGTAGATGTTTTTCTGAAGTTGCCTTACTTTCTCTATGATCCAACAGATGTTGGCAATTTGATTTCTGGTTCCTCTACCTTTTCTAAATACAGTTTTTACCTTTGAAAGTTCTTGGTTCACTTACTGTTGAACCTAGCTTGAAGGATTTGAGGATTACCTTGCTAGTATGTGAAATGAACACAGTTGTATGATAGTTTGAGCATTCTTTGGGATTGCCCTTCTTTGGGATTGTAATGAAAACTGACCTTTTCCAGTCCTGTGGCCATTGCCAAGTTTTCCATATTTGCTGGCATTCTGAGTGCAGCACTTTCACAGCTTCATCTTTTAGGATTTTAAATAGCTCAGCTGGGATTTCATCACCTCCACTAGCTTTATTTGTAGTAATGCTCCTTAAAGACCACTTGACTTCACACTCCAGGATGTCTGGCTCTGTGCTGTGCTGTGCTTAGTCACTCAATCACGTCCAACTCTTTTTGACCCCATGGATTATAGCCTGCCAGTCTTCTCTGTCCATGGGGATTCTCCAGGCAAGAATACTGGAGTAGGTTGCCATTCTCTCCTCCAGGGGATCTTCCCAATCCAACGATCGACTGGGTGAGTGATCAAACCATCATAGTTATCCAGGTCATTAAGGCCTTTTTTGTGTAGTTCTGTGTATTCTTGCCACCTCTTCTTAATCTCTTCTGCTTCTGTTAGGTACTTACCTTTTCTGTTTTTTACTGTGCCCATCTTTGCATAAAATATTCCCTTGATACCTCCAATTTGCTTGAAGAGATCTCTAATCTTTCCCATTCTGTTGTTTCCCTCTTTCTTTGCATTGTTCACTTAAGGCTTTCTTATCTTTTCTTGCTATTCTCTGGAACTCTGCATTCAGTCAGGTATATCTTTCCTTTTTTCCCTTGGCTTTTGCCTGTCTTTTTTTCTCAGATATTTGTAAAGCCTCCTCAGACAACCATTTTGCCTTCTTGCATTTCTTTTTCTTTGGGATGCATTTGTTCACCACCTCTTGTACACTGTTACAAACCTCTGTTCATAGTTCTTTATGCACTCTGCTACCAGATCTAATCCCTTGAATATCTATCACCTTCACAGAATAATCATAGGGATTTGATTTGGGTGAAACCTGAATGGCCTAGTGGTTTTCCCTACTTTTTTCAATTTAAGCCTAAATTTTGCAGTAAGGAGTTCATGATCTGAGCTCCAGGTCTTGTTTTTGCTGACTGTATAGAGTTTTTCCATCTTCATCTGCGTCGACTATAATCAGTCTGATTTTGGTACTGACCATGTGGTGATATCCATATGTAGAGTCATCTCCCTGTGCTGTTGTTGCATGAGGGTGTTTGCTATGGTCAGTGACCATGTGTTATTTTGACAAACTCTGTTAGTTTTTGCCATACTTTATTTTTTAAAATATAAATGTATTTATTTTAATTGGAGGCTAATTACTTTACAATATTCTATTGGTTTTGCCATACATCAACATGAATCTGCCACAGGTGTACACGTGTTCCCCATCCTGAACCCCCCTCCCACCTCCCTCCCTGTGCCCTACTTTATTTTGTACTCCAAGGCCAAACTTCGACTATAATCAGTCTGATTTTGGTACTGACCATGTGGTGATATCCATATGTAGAGTCATCTCCCTGTGCTGTTGTTGCATGAGGGTGTTTGCTATGGTCAGTGACCATGTGTTATTTTGACAAACTCTGTTAGTTTTTGCCATACTTTATTTTTTAAAATATAAATGTATTTATTTTAATTGGAGGCTAATTACTTTACAATATTCTATTGGTTTTGCCATACATCAACATGAATCTGCCACAGGTGTACACGTGTTCCCCATCCTGAACCCCCCTCCCACCTCCCTCCCTGTGCCCTACTTTATTTTGTACTCCAAGGCCAAACTTGCCTATTACACCAGGTATCTTTTAATTTCTTATTTTTGCATTTCAATCCTCTATGATGAAATGGACTACTTTTTTGAATTAGTTCTGGAAGATCTTGTAGGTCTTCATTGAACTGGTCAACTTCAGCTTCATCAGCATTAGTGGATAAGGCATAGGCTTGGATTACTGTGATGTTGAATGGTTTGCCTCAGAAATGAACCAAGATTATTCTGTCATTTTTGAGACTGTACCCAAGCATTTCAGACTATTTTGTTGACCATGAGGTCTACTGCATTTCTTCTAAGGTATTCTTGCCCACAGTAGTAGGTAATAGTCATCTGAATTAAATTCACCTATTCCCATCCATTTTAGTTCACTGATTCCTAAGATGTTGAGATGGCCTATACCAATTTTTTCAAATCCCACCTAATATACGATATTTGTTTTTCTTTTCCTGACTTACTTTATTCTATGTGAAGGTCTATCCACATCTCTACAAATGACCCAATTTTGTTTCTTTTTATGGCTGAGTAATATTCCCATCTTCTTTATCCATTGCTCCTGTTAATGGACATTTAAGTTGTTTCTTGCTGTCTGCTCTGACTGGATCCCTACAGAGTGCAGCTGGGGGGTAGTGTTCAGTGGAAAGGATACTCACGGGTGAAATGAGAATTGATAACTTGAGTTCTACCCACCTTCTATTACTATATCCAGCTATTGTCTAAAATGCTAGTTCTCACTTGGGCTATAATTTTTTAAAAGGTTTAAAATACCTTAATGATTTCCTTGATGTGGACAAAAATCCCTTCTCATTTATTTTTAGATAGTAAAAATGCTATTTAGAGTGATTATTTATGTTCTTTGATTAATATAATCATAATATTCACTACCTTTATATCAAGCTTGAGAAGCAATTCATGGGAATTCCCTTGTTGTTTAGTGGTTATACTTGGTGCTTCCGCTGCTACAAGTTGCACAGTGCAGCCAAAACCCAAACAAATGAAAAAAGCAGTTCAGGACTTCCCTAGTGGCGCAGTGGATAAGAATCCGCCTGCCAGTGCAGGAGACACGGGCGCAATCTCTGGTCAGGCAAGATTTCACACGTTGCAGGGCAGGTGAGCCTGTGCACCACAACTACTGAGCCCATGCTCTAGAGCCCATGAACTAAAACTACTGAGCCCGCGAGCCTAGAGCCCATGCTCTGCAATAGGAGAAGCCACCTCAACGAGAAATCCACTCACCACAACAGATTAGCCCCTACTCTCCGCAACTAGAGGAAGCCTGTGCAAAGCAATGAAGACTTGGCTCAAAAAAAAAAAAAAAAATCACAACTTGCCTGCATTTTTTAGGCCCCATTATGCCTTGTCACAGTAGCTGGGTGATAAAAACTATCATACAGTTTCAGGACTCGTTATTGGAGTATCTGTGTGTGTGATTCTCTATGTCCTGGATTCTCCTTCCTAGCTCTGATTATCCTATTAAATTCTATCTCCACTGTGTAATACAGATTCTGACCTCAATCTTTTCCTGTCTACCACCCTCCACCTAACCTCTCCCCAATTTCTATCCCACACTCCTGAACTCCTGACATCCTTTCCCATGTGTTTTTATTCCAGTTTCACATTCTAGTGGAGGGTGGTATTAAGAAAGATGGGGGGAAAAAGTTTGCAAATCATGTATCTGATTAGGTACTAGTATCCAGATATATCTTCTGACTCAACAACAAAAAGAGAAAAAGCTTAATTTAAAAATTAGTGAAGGATTTGAATGGATGGATTTTTCCAGAGACATAAAAATGGCCAATAAGCACATGAACAGATGTTCAACATCATTAATCACTACAGAAATGTGAATCATTACTGAGAGATAGCACTTCATCCCAACTAGGATTGACTAGAACTAAAAGTCAGGTAACGAGTAATTATAAAGAGAAATCAAAATTATCAGACACTGCACAGATATTTTGGAAAGTTTGGTAGTTACTTAGAAAGTTAACATATGATACAGCAATTTCACTCCTAAATCCTAACCCTAACCCAAGAGAACTGAAAAACATGTTGATACAAAAACTTGGACTTGAAAGTTCACAGAAGCATTATTCATAACAAGGACAAAGTGGAAATGATCAAATGCTTATCAAATAATGAATAGGTAAATGAAATATGGCACATCAACATAGCTGAATACTGTCTAGCAATCAAAAGTAATGAAGTACATGCTACAACATGGATGAATCTCAAGAACACGCTAAATGAAAGAATACAGTCAAAAAAAGACCATATATTGTATAGCCCTACTTATATGAAATGTCCAGAATAGAGAAATCTATAAAGGAAAAATTATAGTTGCTACCTAAGCTTGGGGATTTGAAGGGAAGTGGGAAAGGACTGCTCATGGGCATGGGATTTCTTCTGGAGATGATGAAAACATTTCAGAATTAGAAGTAGTGATAGTTGCCCTCCTGGTGCTAATAAGCCAGTGTCCTCATGATATAATGAGCTCTGCAGAATGGCTGCCACCCACCTTTAATGTTAAAAATTTACTATTTAGAGAAGAGAAGAGTGTTAGGCAGTATGTTTTTGTGTGTGCTTCCCTGGTGGCTCAGAGGTTAAAGCATCTGCCTCCAATGTGGGAGATCCAGTTTCGATCCCTGGGTTGTGAAGATCCCCTGGAGAAGGAAATGGCAATCCACTCCAGTATTCTTGCCTGGAGAATCCCATGGATGGAGAAGCCTAGTAGGTTACAGTCCACAGGGTCGCAAAGAGTCGGACACGACTGAGAGACTTCACCTATTTTTGAATAGGACTATTGAGAATAATCTTAATCTAGTACAAAGAATGACCAAATAATAAATCATTAACAGTAATGGTGGGTGGCAGCCATTCTGGAGAGCTCCTTTTATCACGAGGACACTTGTGATGGCAACTGCTATTTTGAAATCCTCCCTCTGGCTTACTAGCACTGGGGCCTCACCACACTCACCAGCCTGTCAGTACCAGTCCTGGCCCTCTGCCTAAGCTGAGTAGCTGTCTGTATGGGGACACAGCTTTACCCACCAGGAAGCCAGTAGCAGCTGTGGGCCCCCCCTGAGGCCCCCAGGGTCCTGGCCTGTCATAACAGATAATTGAGGAGTTGGCCACACTAGTGGCTAGCAGTAGTCTCAGGGCACCCGAGGTCCCTAAGCCCACCATGTCAAGACTATAGCCTCAACCACCAGCAGGCTGATACCAGCTTCAGAACCTCAGGCCCTTATAGCTAGAGATTCAGGACCCAGCTCTGCCCTTTAGTGGGTCAGCACTAGCCCCATACTTGTCTCACTCACTAGAGGGTGGATGTCAGTTCTGAAACACCTGGGGTCCCTCAGCTAGCAGCCTGGAGACTGGCCTTGCCTATGGTGGGCCAGCACTAGCCCTGGAACCTGCCCCCATACACTTGAGTCTAACACCAGCTCTCGGACACCAGGACCTGCAAGCAACCATCCAAGGACCCAGATTTCTCACCAACAGGCTGGCACCAGCCCTGGAAGCTCCCTTGAAGCCAGTTGCCCATGAATTAGCCCAGTGGCTGGTGGCCTCTGCTCTAGATAGGGCCTGGTAACCAACTGGACCAGGGGCTAGTCATGACTACCAGCATGCCCACTCACAACAGAAGGGCCTAGAACTTCACAAGAGTGAAGAGCATATAGTGAGGAGCACCCCTAGAGCATATAGGTCTGGTGACCAGAGGAGAAAGCACTGCTGTGACATAGGACATTCTACAGAAAGCCACTTCTCCAAAATCAGGGAACAGCTGATCTGCCTAATACATAGAAATTAAAACAGCAAATTAGGCAAAGAAGAGGAAACAGAGGAATATGTTCCAAACAAGGAAAAAGATTAAATCCCAGAGGAAGAGCTAAATGAAGTGGAGATCAATAAACTATCCAGTAAAGAGTTCAAGGTAAATATCATAAAATACTCAATGAACTCAGAAGAATGGATGAATACAGTGAGAAGTTTAACAAAGAGTTAGAAAATATATAAAGAAGACTCAGAGCTGAAGAATACAACTAAAAAAAAAATACATTAGATTGGAATCAACAGATTAGATGATACAGAGGAATGGATCTGCAAACTGGAAGTCAGAGTAGGGCAAATCACCCAAGCTGAACAGAAAAAAAAAAAAAAAAAAAGTGAAGACAGACTTTTAAGAGATCTTCAGGACAACATCAAGTGTATTAACATTTGCATGATAGAGGTGTACCAGGAGAATAAAGAGGCAAAGAACATATTTGAAGACAAGAGTTCAGCACCACTAAACTGGTTCTATAAGAAATATTAAGGGACTTCTTTAAGTGAAAAAGAAAAGACCACAACTAGAAATGTGAAAGTTACTAAAGAAAAATCTCATTTGTGAAGGTAAATATACAGTCAAGGTACTAGATCAATCACTTATGAAGCTACTAGGAGGGTAATATGACAAAAGTAGTAAAATCACCTATGCCCACAAATATAGTTAAAGCATACATAAAACAAAAAGATGCAAAATATGTTGTCAAAAGCATTAAATATGGGAGAGTAAAAATGCAGGGCTGTCAAAATGTGTTCGAACTTGTTACCAACTTAAAATAATTATATATATATTACATATATATGTACATATTTATATATAGGCTGCTGTGTATTAATATAAACCTCATAGAAACCACAAACCAAAATCTACAATAGATACACACACAAGAGAGGAAACCAAATAAACACTAAAGAGAGTTATCAAATCACAAGGGAAGAGAACAAAAAAAGGAACCAAAAAGAACTATAAAAACAACCAGAAAATAATTAACAAAATGGCAATAAGTACATACTTATCAATAATTACTTTAAATGTAAATGG
>SJYC01008612.1:0-41850 GCA_006408675.1 Madoqua kirkii
ATGACTGAACTGAATTGATACATGTGCCTGCTCCACCACTCCCCCCCTCCCCATCCTGAAACCCCTTCCCAGCTCTGTCCCCAATCTATCCCGCTTTGGGTTGTCCCAGAGCACTGGCTTTGGGTGCCCTGTTTCATGCATCAAACTTGTACTGCTCATCTATTTTACATATGGTAATATACAATTTCAATGCTATTTTTCTCAAATTATCCCACCTTCACCTTCTCCCACTGAGTCTGAAAGTCTTTCTTTACATGTCTCCTTTGCTGCCCGGCATATACGATCGTCAGTACCATCTTTCTAAAATCCATATAGATGTCTTAATATGTAGTATTTGTCTTTCTCTTTCTGACTTACTTCCCTCTATATAATAGGCTCCAGGTTCATCCACCTCATTAGAACTGACTTAAACATGTTCCTTTTTATAGCTGAATGATATTCCATTGTGTATACGTGCCACAACTTTCTTAATCTGCCAATGGACATCTAGGTTGCTTTCATATTCTCAGTTCAGTTCAGTTGCTCCTTCATGTCCAACTCTGTGACCCCATGAACCACAGCACTCCACGCTTCCCTGTCCATCACCATCTCCCGGAGTTCATTCAGACTCACATCCATCGAGTCAGTGATGCCATCCAGCCATCTCATCCTCTGTCGTCCCCTTCTCCTGCCCCCAATCCCTCCCAGCATCAGAGTCTTTTCCAATGAGTTAGCTCTTCGCATGAGGTGGCCAAAGTACTGGAGTTTGAGCTTTAGCATCATTCCTTCCAAAGAACACCCAGGGCTTATTTCCTCTAGAATTGACTGGTTGGATCTTCTTGCAGTCTAAGGGACTCTCAAGAGTCTTCTCCAACACCACAGTTCAAAAGCATTAATTCTTCGGCACTCAGCTTTCTTCACAGACCAACTCTCACAACCATTCATGTCCTAACTGTTGTAAATAGTGCTGCAGTGAACACTGGGATACATGTATCTCAGTTCTGGTTTCCTAGGGGTGTATTCCCAGCAGTGGGATTGCTGGGTCATGTGGCAATTCTACTCCCAGTTTTTTAAGGAATCTCCACACTGTTCTCATAGTGGCTGTTGTGGTTTGCACTCCCAACAACAGTGTAAGAGGGTTCCCTTTCCTCCATATCCTCTCTAGCATTTATTGTAGACTTTTTGATGATGGTCGTTTTGACTGGTGTGAGATGATACTTTATTGTGGTTTTGGATTGGGGGCAGGAGGAGAAGGGGATGACCAAGGATGAGATGGCTAGGTGGCATCACGGACTCGATGGACGTGAGTCTGAGTGAACTCTGGGAGATGGTGATGAACCGAGAGGCCTGGCGTGCTGCTATTCATGGGGTCGCAAAGAGTCGGACACGACTGAGCGACTGAACTGACTGAACTGAACGAGTAATGTTGAGCATGTTTTCATTTGTTTATTAGCCATCTGTATGTCTTTTTTGGAGAAATATTGGTTTAGGTCTTTGGTCTACTTTTTGATTGGGTTGTTCATTTTTCTGGTATTGAGCTGCATATACTGCTTGGATATTTTGGAGATTAATTGTCAGTTGTTTCCTTTGCTATTATTTTCTCCCATTCTGAGAGCTGTTATTTATCTTGCTTATTGTTTCCTTTGTTGTGCAAAAGCTTTTAAACTTAATTAGCTCTCATTTGTTTATTTTTTGTTTTTATTTCCATTATTCAATGAGCTTAGTCTTACAGGATCTTGCTGTGATTTATTTCGAAGAGAGTTCTGCTTATGTTTTCCTCTAAGAATTTTATAGTTTCTGGTCTTACATTTAGGTCTTTAACCCATTTTTAGTTTACTTTTGTGTATTGTGTTAGAAAGTGTTATAGTCTCATTCCTTTACATGTAATTGACCAGTTTTCCCATACATATACAATGGAGAGTATCTTTTCTCCATTGTATATTTTTGCCTCCTTGTCAAAAATAAGGTGTCCATAGGTGAGTGGATTTATGTCTGAACTTTCTATTTTGTTCCATTGATCTGTATTTCTGTCTTTGTGCCAGTACCATACTGTCTTGATGACTGTAGCTTTGAAGTATAGTCTGAAGTCAGACAGGTTGATTCCTCCAGTTTCATTCTTCTTTCTCAAGACTACTTTGGCTATTTGGGGTCTTTTGTGTTTCCATACAAATTGTGAAATTATTTATTCTACTTCTATGAAAAACAACATTGGTAGCTTGATAGGGATTGCATTGAATTTATAGATTGCTTTGGGAAGTATAATCATTTTCACTATATTGATTCTTCCAATCCAAGAACATGGTATGTTTCTCCATCTATTTGTGTCACCTTTGATTTCTTTCATCAGTGTTTTATACTTTTCTGTATACAAGTCTTTTGTTTCTTTAGGTAAATTCATTCCTAGCTATTTTATTCTTTTCATTGCAGTGATGAAGGGGATTGCTTCCTTAATTTCACTTTCTGATTTTTCATTATTAGTGTATAGAATGAAAGGGATTTCTGTGTATTAATTTTATATCCTGCAACTTTACCATATTTATTGATTAGCTACAGTAATTTTCTGTTGGCATATTTAGGGTTTTCTATGTAGAGTATCATGTCATCTTCAAACAGTGAGAGTTTTACTTCTCTTCCAATCTGAATTCCTTTTTCTTCTCCAATTGCTGTGGCCAGGACTTTCAAATCTATGTTGAACAAAAAACACTCTCACCACTTCTATTCAACATAGTATTGCAAGTCCTAGTAACAGCAACCAGATGAGAAAAATAAAAGAAATTTACATTTCAAAGGATGAAGTAATGCTGTCACTGTTTGCAGATGACATAATCCTAATATATATAAGATCCTAAGTGAAAATGTTAGTCACTCAGTTGTGCCAAACTCTTTGTGTTTCTCCTTCATGGGATTTTCAAGTCAAGAAGACTGGAGTTGTTTGCCATTTCATTCTCCAGGGGATCTTCCTGATGCAGAGATTGAACACATCTCCTGTACTGCAGGCAGATTCTTTACCAACTGAGCTACCACGGAAGCCCACTGAAATCCTAAGTTCAGTTCAGTTCAGTTCAGTCACTCAGTCGTGTCTGACTCTGCAACCCCATGAATCACAGCACGCCAGGTCTCCCTGTCCATCACCAACTCCCAGAGTTCACTCAGATTAATGTCCATCAAGTCAGTGATGCCATCCAGCCATCTCATCCTCTGTTGTCCCCTTCTCCTCCTGCCCCCAATCCTTCCCAGCATCAAAGACTTTTCCAATGAGTCAAATCTTCGCATGAGGTGGCCAAAGTACTGGAATTTCAGCTTTAGCATCATTCCTTCCAAAGAACACGCAGGGTTGATCTCCTTCAGAATGGACTGGTTGGATCTCCTTGCAGTCCAAAGGATTCTCAAGAGTCTTCTCCAACACCACAGTTCAAAAGCATCAATTCTTCGGCGCTCAGCCTTCTTCACAGCCCAACTCTCACATTCATACATGACTACTGGAAAAACCATAGCCATGACTAGACAGAACATAGTCGGCAAAGTAATCTCTCTGCTTTTCAATATGCTATCTAGGTTAGTCATAACTTTACTTTGAAGGAGTAAGCATCTTTTAATTTCATGGCTGTAGTCACCATCTGCAGTGATTTTGGAGCCCCCCAAAATAAAGTCTGTTTCCATTGTTTCTCCATCTATTTCCCATGGAGTGATGGGACCGGATGCCGTGATCTTCGTTTTCTGAATGTTGAGCTTTAAGCCAATGTTTTCACTCTCCTCTTTTACTTTCATCAAGAGGCTTTTTAGTTCCTCTTCACTTTCTGCCATAAGGGTGGTGTCATCTGCATATCTGAGGTTATTAATATTTCTCCCAGCAATCTTGATTCCAGCTTGTGTTTCTTCCAATCCAGCGTTTCTCATGATGTACTCTACATATAAGTTAAATAAGCAGGGTGACAATATACAGCCTTGATGTACTCCTTTTCCTATTTGGAACCAGTCTGTTGTTCCATGTCCAGTTCTAACTCTTGCTTCCTGGCCTGCATACAGATTTCTCAAGAGGCAGGTCAGACAGTCTGGTATTCCCATCTCTCTCAGAATTTACCACAGTTTATTGTGATCCATACAGTCAAAGGCTTTGGCATAGTCAATAAAGCAGAAATAGATGTTTTTCTGGAACTTTCCTGCTTTTTCCATGATCCAGCGGATGTTGGCAATTTGATATCTGGTTTTCTAAAACCAGCTTGAACATCAGGAAGTTCACGGTTCACGTTTTGCTGAAGCTTGGCTTGGAAAATTTTGAGCATTACTTTACTAGTGTGTGAGATGAGTGTAATTGTGCAGTCGTTTGAACATTCTCTTGCATTGCCTTTCTTTGGGATTGGAATGAAAATTGACCTTTTCCAGTCCTGTGGCCACTGCTGAGTTTTCCAAATTTGCTGGCATATTGAGTGCAGCAATTTCACAGCATCATCTTCCAGGATTTGAAACAGCTCAACTGGAATTCGATCACCTTCACTTGCTTTGTTCATAGTGATGCTTTCTAAGGCCCACTTGACTTCACATTCCAGGATGTCTGGCTCTAGATGAGTGATCACACCATTGTGATTATCCAGGTCGTGAAGATCTTTTTTTGTACAGTTCTTCTGTGTATTCTTGCCACCTCTTCTTAATATCTTCTGCTTCTGTTAGGTCCATACCATTTCTGTCCTTTATCGAGCCCATCATTGCATGAAATGTTCCCTTGGTATGTCTAATTTTCTTGAAGAGATCTCTAGTCTTTCCCATTCTCTTCTTTTCCTCTATTTCTTTGCATTGATCGCTGAAGAAGGCTTTCTTATCTCTTCTTGCTATTCTTTGGAACTCTGCATTCAGATGCATATATCTTTCCTTTTCTCCTTTGCTTTTCACCTGTCTTCTTTTCACAGCTATTTGTAAGGCCTCCCCAGACAGCCATTTTGCTTTTTTGCATTTCCTTTCCATGAGGATGGTCTTGATCCCTGTCTCCTGTACAATGTCATGAACCTCATTCCATAGTTAAAACTATTAGAATTTACCAATGAATTCAGTAAATTTGCAGGATACAAAATTAATATACACAAAATCCATTGCATTTCTATATACTATCAGAAAGAAAAATTCTGTTAACAGTCTCGTTAAAAGTAATACAAGGAATAAATCTAACTAAGGTGAAAGGCCTGTACTCACTGTTGAATGAAACTGATGACACTAACAAATGGAAAGATGTATGGTGCTCGTGGATTGAAGAATTTTATTAAAATGACCATACTCTACAGATTCAATGCAATCCCTATCAAAATACGGATGATGTTTTCCACAATGATGCTATTGTTACCCTGTTTAACTTATATACAGAGTATATCTTGTGGAATGCTGGGCTGGATGAGTTACAGCTGGAATCACGATTGTCAGGAGAAATAACAATCTCAGATATATGTGGATGATACCACTCTAATGGCAGAAAGTGAAGAGGAACTTAAGAGCAGTTTTTTGAGGGTGAAGGAGGAGAGTGAAAAAGCTGACTTAAAATTCAGTATTAAACTAAGATCATGACATCCAGTCTATCACTTCATGACAAATGAAGAAAAGGTGGAAGTAAAGACAATTTCCTCTTCTTACACTCTAAAATCACTGCCAAATGTGACTGCAGCAGCCACGAAATTAGAAGATTGCTTCTTGGCAGGAAAACTCTAACAAACCTAGCTGCTGCTGCTGCTAAGTTGCTTCAGTCATGTCCGACTCTGTGTGACCCCATAGAGAGGAGCCCACCAGGCTCCACCATCCCTGGGATTCTCCAGGCAAGAATATTGGAGTGGGTTGCCATTTCCTTCTCCAATGCATGAATGTGAAAAGTGAAAGTGAAGTCGCTCAGTCGTGTCTGACTTGTAGTGACCCCATGGACTGCAGCCCACCAGGCTCCTCCATCCATGGGGTTTTCCAGGCACGAGTACTGGAGTCGGGTGCCATTGCCTTCTCCGAACAAACCTAGACAGTGTGTTAAAAAGCAAAGAATTCACTTTGCTGACAAAGGGCCATATAGTCAAGGCTATGGTCTTTCCAGTAGTGATGTATGGATATGAGAGCTGGACCATAAAGGCAGAATTGATGCTTTTGAACTGTGGTGTTAGAGAAGACCCCTGAGAGTTCTTTGGACAGCAAGGAGATCAAAACCAGTCAATCTTAAAGGAAATCAACTCTGAATACTCGTTGGAAGGGCTGATGCTGAAGCTCCAATTCTTTGGCCACTTGATACAAACGGCCAGCTGGAAACGACCTTAATGCTGGCAAAGATTGAAGGCAGAAGAAGAGGGGACAGAGGGTGAGATGGTTGGATGGCACCACCAATTCAATGGATGTGAACTTGGACAAACTCTGAGAGATGTAAGGGAAAGGGAAGCATAGTGTGCTTCAGTCCATGGGGTTGTGAAGAGTTGGTCATGATTTAGCAACTAAGCAACAACATTCTTCATAGGACTAGAATAATTCTAAAATTTCCATAAACACCAAATACGCAAAGCAATCTTGAGAAAGAACAAAGTTGGAGGTAACATGATCCCTGATTTCAAAGTATACTACAAAGTTATAGTAATCAAAACAGCATGATACTGGCATAAAAACATACATAAATCAGTGGAAAAGAACACAGAGCCCAGAAACAAACCCACATTTATATTATCAGTTAATCTACGATACTGAAGTCACTCAGTCATGTCCAACTCTTTGTGACCCCATGGACACCAGGCTCCTCCATCCATGGGATCTTCTAGGCAAGAGTACTGGAGTGGGTTGCCATTTCCTTCTCCAGGGAACTTCCCGACCCAGGGATCGAACCCAGGTCTCTCACATTGTAGACAGACACTTTACTGTCTGAGCCACCAGGAAGTCAGTCTATGATAAGGGACATACAACAGAAAAAAACAGTCTCTTCAATACATGATTTGGGAAACAGCTACCTGGAAAAGAAACTGGACTACTTACTCACACCATACATAAAAATAGACTCAAAATGGATTAAAGATTTAAATGTAAGACCTGAAACCATAAAACTTCTAAAAGAAAAAACAGGGATCATGCTCTTTACTCTCTCTGTTGTTGTTCAGTTGCAAAGCTGTGTACAAATCTTTGCAACCCCATGGGCTGCAGCATGCCAGGCTTCCCTGTCTTCCACTGTCTCCTGGAGTTTGTCCATTGAGTCAGTGATGCCATTCAACCATCTCATGCTCTGTCACCCCTTTCTCCTCCGGCCTTCAATCTTGCCCAGCATCAGTCTTTTCCAATGGAAAGTCTCTTCCAGAGTCTCTTCACAATAGGTAGCTGAAGTATTGGAGCTACAGCTTCAATTCTTCTAATGAATATTCAGCGTTGATTTCCTTTAGGACTAACTGGTTTTATCTCCTTGCAGTACAAGAGACTTAGTCATCTATAGCACAATTTGAAAGCATCAATTCCTCAGCATTCAACCTTCCTTATGGCCAACTCTCACATTCATACATGACTACTAGAGAAACCATAACATAACTTTGACTGTATGGATCTTTGTCGGCAAAGTGATGTCCCTGCTTTCTAATACACTGTCTAAGTGTGTCCATAGCTTTTCTTTCAAGGAGCAAGTATCTTTTTAGGGCTGCAGTCACCATCTGCCGTGATTTTGGAGCCCAAGAAAATAAAACCTGCTGTTGCCTCCCCTTTTTCTCCATCTACGTTTGATGTCTCCTCAGGCAAAAGAAACAAACAAACAAACAAAAAAATGGGACTACATCAACCTAAAAAAGCTTTTACTCATTTGCACAGTGAGGGAAACTATCAACAAAATGAAAAGGCCACCTACTGAATGGGAGAAGCTATTTGAAAAGGATGTTCTGGTAAGTGCTTAATGTCCAAATTAAAAAAAAAATAATTTAATTAGAGGCCAATTACTTTACATTATAGTGGTTTTTGCCATACAGTGACATGAGTCAGCCATGTTAATGCCCAAATTTAACACATACAAGGATTTTCCTGGAGGTCCAGTGGTTAAGACTTCATGCTTCCACTGTAGGGAGTGAGGTTTTGGTTCCCAATTTGGGAACAAAGATCCCACATGCTGTGCAGCAGGATAAAAAAAAAAAAAAAAAAATCAAATGGACAGAGGACCTGAGAAGACATTTTGCCACTGAAGTCATACAGTTAGCCAGACACGTGAAAGGATGTTCAACATCAGTATTAATCAGGGAAGTGTAAACCACAATATCACCTCACACCTGTCAAAATGGCCATTATCATAAAGACAACAAATAAATGTTCTCAAGGATGTGGAGAAAAGGGAACTCTCATGCTATTTGTGGGAATGTAAATCTGTGCAGCCACTATGGAAAACTGTTTGGATATTTCTAAAAAAATAAAAAACAAACAAACTGCAGTATAACCCAGCAATAACCACTCCTGGGTGTTTATCCAAGAAAAGCAAAACCTGTAAATTGAAGACATGTTCATCTCTATGTTCAGTGCAGCATTATTTAAAATAGCCAAGTTAGTGTAATGGGAAGCAACCTGTGTCCATCAACAGACATATGAAGAAAATGTGTTACATATATACAATAATTGTTTAGTCACTAAGTTGTGTCTGACTCTTTGTGACCCCATGGACGGCAGCCTGGCATGCTCCTCTGTCCATGGGATTTCCCAGGCAAGGATACTGGAGAGAGTTGCCATTTCCTTCCCCAGAGTCTGCCTGCCAGATCCAGGCATTGAACCCCTGTTTCTTGTCTCCTGACTGGCAGGTGGACTCTTCACCACTGAGCCTCCTGGGAAGCCCATCTACTCAACCATAAAAAAGAATGAAAATTGCCATTAGCAATGTGGATGAACTTGGAGGGCATTACGCTTAGTGAAATAAGTCAGACAAGTAATGATTCCACTTACTCAGTTCGGTTCAGTTGCTCAGTCATGTCCAACTCTTTTTGTGACCCAATGAATCGAAGCACACCAGGCCTCCCTGTCCATCACCACTCCCGGAGTTCACTCAGACTCTTGTCTATCAAGTCAGTGATTCCATCAAGCCATCTCATCCTCTGTCGTCCCCTTCTCCTCCTGCCCCCAATCCCTCTCAGCATCAGAGTCTTTTCCAATGAGCCAACTCTTCCCATGAGGTGGCCGAAGTACTGGAGTTACAGCTTTAGCATCATTCCTTCCAAAGAAATCCCAGGGTTGATCTCCTTTAGAATGGACTAGTTGGATCTCCCTGCAGTCCAAGGGACTCTTAAGAGTCTTCTCCAACACCACAGTTCAAAGGCATCAATAATTCGGTGCTCAGCCTTCTTCACAGTCCAATTCTCACATCCATACATGACCACAGGAAAAACCATAACCTTGACTACACGGACCTTAGTTGGCAAAGTAATGTCTCTGCTTTTGAATATGCTATCTAGGTTGGTCATAACTTTTCTTCCAAGGAGTAAGCGTCTTAATTTCATGGCTGCAGTCACCATCTGCAGTGATTCTGGAGCCCAAAAAAATAAAGTCTGACACTGTCTCCACTGTTTCCCCATCTATTTCCCATGAAGTGATGGGACCAGATGCCATGATCTTCGTTTTCTGAATGTTGAGCTTTAAGCCAACTTTTTCATTCTTCTCTTTCACTTTCATCAAGAGGCTTTTTAGTTCCTCTTCACTTTCTGCCATAAGGGTGGTGTCATCTGCATATCTGAGGTTATTGATATTTTTCCCAGCAATCTGATTCCAGTTTGTGTTTCTTCCAGTCCAGCATTTCTCATGATGTACTTTGCATATAAGTTACATAAGCAGGGTGACAATATACAGCCTTGACATACTCCTTTTCCTATTTGGAACCAGTCTGTTGTGCCACTTATAGGTGGAATTAAAAACAAAAGTAACAGAACTTCGAACATGTGGTTGCCAGAGTGGAGATGGGCATATGGGGATGGGTGAATTGGATGAGGAACATTAACAGGTACATACTTCAGTTACTAAACAAATGAGTTGTAGGCATGAAAAAAAAAAAAACATATATACTTACATTCCAAAATGGATAGTTCAAATACTTGTATTTGATTTTTGATATTTCAAAAATTACTTAAAATATACTTTATTGTTTAGAAATTTAGGCACTACACGTCAGGAAGCAAAAGTTTGAAAAGGACATGGAACAACAGACTGGTTCCAAATAGGAAAAGGTATACGTCAAGGCTGTATACTGTCACCCTGCTTATTTAACTTATATGCTGAGTACATCATGAGAAATGCTGGACTGGAAGAAACACAAGCTGGAATCAAGATTGCTGGGAGAAATATCAATAACCTCAGATATGCAGATGACACCACCCTTATGGCAGAAAGTGAAGAGGAGCTAAAAAAAGCCTCTTGATGAAAGTGAAAGGAGAGCGAAAAAGTTGGCCTAAAGCTCAACATTCCGAAAATGAAGATCATGGCATCCAGTCCCATCACAACAGATGGGGAAACAGTGGAAACAGTGTCAGACTTTATTTTGGGGGGGCTCAAAATCACTGCAGATGTTGACTGCAGCCATGAAATTAAAAGATGCTTACTCCTTGGAAGAAAAGTTATGACCAACCTAGATAGCATATTCAAACAGAGACATTACTTTGCTGACTAAGGTCCATCTAGTCAAGGTTATGGTTTTTCCTGTGGTCATGTATGGATGTGAGAATTGGACTGTGAAGAAGGCTGAGTGCCGAAGAATTGATGCTTTTGAACTGTGGTGTTGGAGAAGACTGAGAGTCCCTTGGACTGCAAGGAGATCCAACCAGTCCATTCTGAAGATCAACCTTGGGATTTCTTTGGAAGGAATGATGCTAAAGCTGAAACTCCAGTACTTTGGCCACCTCATGAGAAGAGTTGACTCGTTGGAAAAGACTCTGATGCTGGGAGGGACTAGGGGCAGGAGAAGGGGACAACAGAGGATGAGATGGCTGGATGGCATCACGGACTCGATGGACATGAGTCTGAGTGAACTCTGGGAGATGGTGATGGACAGGGAGGCCTGGCATGCTGCAATTCATGAGGTCGCAAAGAGTCGGACACGACTGAGCGATTGAACATGTGCTATGCTGTGCTTAGTCGCTCAGTCATGTCTGACTCTGTTACCCCATGGGCTGTAGCCCACCACGCTCCTCTGTCTAAGTGGATTTCCAGGCAAGAATACTTAAGTGGGTTTCAGTGGACTTCTCCAGAGGATCTTCCCAACCCAAGGATTTTACCCAGGTGTCCAACCCATGTCTCCCACATTGCAGGCAGATTTATTGTCTGAGCCATCAGGGAAACCCAAGAATACTCGAGTGGGTAGCCTATCCCTTCTCCAGGGGAACTTACCAACCCAGGAATTGAAGCACGGTCTGTTGCACTGCAGGTGGATCTTTTACCATCTAAGCTACCAGGAAAGCCTGGTAGGGACTATAATTCAGACTAAATTCTGAAATTTCTCATTTGAGAAATTTGTAAGCTTCTCAGAGGATAAGGCCTCACATCTTTAGTTTACATGGTAGATACAGTAGTGTAGATTCCCCTGCCATGGTCTAATAAGACAACAAAACTTAATACAGCAATGAAGACAATTGTGCATCTCAGTTTTGATCTTTGGAAAAGAATAATCGTCACAGCTTCACAATTTCATTCCAGGTCTGGTTTTTCAACATTATAAACAAACATTTCTCAAACGAGAAGGTCACTCAGGATGAGATTATCATCCTCCCAGAGCAAAGCAGGAATGTCATCAATCCTCCATTTGCAAAGATAGAGAATAAGTTACCAGTTGAGCAAAAACCAGACTCCAAAATCCATATATTTACTTTTTATTGAATTTGTTAATGACACATAGTTTTTGCACTGCCAAACCATGCCTGAGAATTCAAAGAAAGAAATGGTACAATGGACAGCCTCATCTACCCATCATACAGCATATTAAAACTTGATTCATGTGCACTTTGATAATTCCACATATCTTTTAAAAAGTTGTAACAAGGGTTGGGATTTTTAAGTCTCTTTGCAGGTCTTTAGATTTCTATGCTATTAAATAACTTTTCCCAGTCATCTCAGTTCCTCAATAACATAACCCCCACAAAATTTTGCTGGAAAAAAATGCACTTTTCAGGGGATTTATGTGGTTCAAGGTCCAAGAGATTATTTGTTAAAAGATTTTTGGTTCCCAAATGATGTCTTCAGATTAACCAAGAATCCTTTGTTTCTCAATCATCCAACCTCTTGGTTGGCTCAGCTACTCACCCAAGCACATCAGAACATAGGCATCCTGCCTGCCACCTCAAGTAACTCCAACATTATTGCCCAGATACACTTTGCAGGTCCCATCAGGTGATTCTGTAAGCTTCCCAGAAGTGGGATTCCTGCACTGACACTTTTATCAAGACTCAACTCCTAGAGGAAAATGCTTCCACAACAGGATAGTTTTACTCACCCATTTGCTTCACTCTTGCCAGTAGCAAGTCTGCAACTCCTACATTTGGCAAAGGGATTTTATTATAGAGAAACCCAGACTCTGCATCAAGTGGTCACATGCCACTTTGAAATATTTCTACTGAAGATAAAAAACTAGTAAATTACCAGACTATCTCATTAGACAGAAAGACTTCAGTAATCCTGGGTGGCATCCTGGTGTCCCTTTTCAGGACTAAAAATTACTGGATAGTTTAAGCTGTAATTATTAGAAACAGAAGTGCTACATCACCTGTCTTTCACCCCTGACTCTCCAAATGATCAACTTAAAGACATACCAGAAGGTTGATACCAAAGCTAGGCTGGGACAATCACTGCATCTACAGAATACCTAACACCTTAAATGTTTGGGCACAAGTGCATCTGGAATTCTTGTCAAAGATCATGCAAGATCTGTGAAACTTAGGCGTATTTCAAGTTGAGGTTCTGCTCTTACTGCTTTGATTTTGTAAGGACAAGACAGTGACTCCCTTGGCCTGAGCAGAAACTAAACAAAGTCTTTCCACCAGTTTACTATACAATTTAGACCTGATTAGAGGAGGCTTTAGCAGCACCTGAAGTAGAGCCCCCTGCATTTACTGCACTTTACATTAAAGGCCATTTGGTTCCACTCTAGGGATTGGCAAATTCATGAGACATTTCACAATTCCAATGCATACTTCAGGTTACTGAGCTAAGCAATATGCTCTGTAAAAGAACTATTCCAAGTGATAGCAAAAAAAAAAAAAAAAAAAAAGCCTTAAAATGGAACACAGAAAAAGCATTACCCAAATTAAAAATTACTAAAAGAAATAAGATTCTTCCCTCCTACCCCCCTTTCCCACTTGGTGACCAAAGTTTGGTTGAATTTAATTTGTGGTTACCTCAGAATACAACTCAAAGTTTTAAATTATAAATCAGAGCCCTACAGATTTTCCAAGCACATCAGTTCTTTTGAGAGCGGCATGTTCCAGCAAGTCTAATCCAGCCACAGCCCACCTCAGAGTATTCCTTATAGATGGGGCACAGGACAGGTTAATTAAGGTCACTTAAATCTTCATCTTTTACAGCAGATCAGAACTCAGATGGCTGACTTTCTGCAGGATTTCTGATAGGAATCCAGTAGAGCTGGTTTCAAGTTTCACATCGACACTTAATAGCTGTAACCTTCTTATCCAGAAGTTGTGATCCACATGAAGTCCAGAATGAGTGCAGCAAATCTGAGGTAGTCAACCCTTACGAAGGCTCAGTATCTGAACATAAAAAGATTTTGATATGACCACTGGCTGCAGGTTTTGATTTTTTTTTTTGTACTCGCAGAGTAATTATGAAAGAACACTGCTGAATGTAGTTCGAACATTAATATAACTATGAACCCCCCCTAAATCCAATACACATAAAGAGCAGTTGTAACACTTAAACTTCCACAGTGCAACATGGTCAGTCATGTATAGCAAGCAGTCTGCATCAGCTGTGGATCCACAGAGATCAGATGATGGGTGGCTGTCCGTGGTGGTCAGCTGTGGTTTAGTTACCTTAGAAGGGTTAGCAAACACCATTCCTTAATTGTACTGTGTGTGGCTGCTTTTCTGATTCTCAAGCACAGCATACTGGTTGTCTAGCTGAAGTTTAAGGGCCTGGTTTTTTGAAAACTCATCCCTACCTCTAGTTTTGTGTCTTACTACTTCAAAGCTCTTCTCCATTTCTTTATCCCTAAGGGAAAAGAAATGTAATCAGTAAATATTTCTTCTTCACTAGGCTGTTCTGAAAATATTTTAATTAAAATAAAAAAGCCAACCCTTGGAAAAATCTTGAGGAAGGGATAGGAGGGGGAAACTAGCATGTAAAATCATTATCAAAACCATTTTTAAGGCTTCAATTGAACAGAAATTATAGAATACTGTACTGAAGCTATACGGTCGTATTTTCTGTGGTAGCAATTCTACCAAATACTATTAACTGAAATCCTATTCTGGGACCAAAAAGCTGTCTAATGACATGGTGAATCCTTCTAAGACTCACTTTTACTCTTAGCAAAAAAAAAAAACACATCTCTTTTTTTATACGTAAGGGCAACAATTTTCTCATTCAAGTAAAGTTCTACTCATTACTCAAAAGACCTCTCTGCACTTCTGCTTTATGGGAATGGATCAGATAAAGATGTGTGTGGTGAATCAGTGCCTTGTGTGTAGGACAGAGCAAGTCAGAGATTTAAGTTCAAGTCAGTTGTGCCCTCAGAGGCAAAAAGGCTAGGATTTAATTTAAAATCCACCCCCCCAATTCCATATTATGTTATTTACATTTCTCATTTATATAAAAAAAAAATCACGTCCCTATATAAGATGTGGATGTGCCATTTAACTCCTGGTAGCATTCATTTTAAGTACTTGCTGAAATAAGATTACTTTTAGTATTAGATATATAAATATCAACATCTTTCATCTATTCACATTAACTGGGAATACAATAAAATATTGCCGATTTCTCTAGTCTATAATATAAGGAACACTGAAGCAGCAATAATGTACCCAATACTTCTAACTAGAATTCTAACTAGGTAAGACTTGTCAAGGCTACAGAATGGCATAAACCAGGGAAAAACTTGCAGAAGATGTCTGTCTGTGGTGCTCTTTCCCCTCAGCCCTTCCAGGGTTCTTCCTCTCCTCCCCAATTCCTGGGCATGTAAGACCTACCTTAATTCTTAAATTATCTCTCAGCTGCAGCCTGGGCTTTACTGCAATCCTCAAGGTGGGTTTTCAAATACCAAACACCCCATTTTCTGGCCAAGGCAAAAGGTTTCAAAACAAAATATTGAGAATACTTACTTCCGGCTTTCTACATGCTTGGCAGTGGACTGCAGGGAAGGGAACTGCGTATCACTATAGATTTCTGGTGGTCCTTGTGGTGCTTTCCTTGTTGTGGTCAACCTGGCTCCAGGAGGCCTATACACGCCACTAGTCATTGTTGGTTCTGGGGTTTCTGTAACTGACATTTCACAACAGTTTAGAGAAACCACTAAGTGCCTGGCATTTTAACAAGCTACTCCTAAATTCTTGATCATTTAACAACTATAGAAAAAAAACAACCCACAATATTTATTTGCATTAAAGGTCTCTGAACAACAGAAAGAAAGAAAACTATCTGAGATATATATTACCCTTCTGAGAACTCATTGTTCAGACTGAGTAAAATGGGAAAAGGAAAAAAAAAAAAGATGGGTACTTACTTAGTCAGCTGTCAAAACCCAAAAAACCTTAAACATGTCTGGCAAGCTATAGGATCACTACAGGATTACTGTAAGACTTAAGCAGCCTACAGCCTTAACTTCCAAATTCCTTTATTGAGGATATGAACATGTTTAGATCAGACACAAATCTCTCTCTCCTAGCAACGGAAAGACCCTACTCTCTCACTGCAAATATGCATTTGGTTGAAAGCTGACTGCCTATTAAAACTATAGACAAATGACACATCTTTATGAAAATGAAATATTAGGATTACCAACTACTGGAGCAGGAGGTGCTTGTACCGGAGCAGTTTTATTCCAAGGGCCTGAAGATTTTTCTACACCACCACCACCACCACCTCCACCTTCTTCCCAATTATCACTTGGATCTTCTCTCTTTTCAACTTCATCTTCTTCCTTTTCACTATTGGAAAATAAATACGTGAATTCAATTACAGAAACAAGTTTTTTGTTTGGGTCCTGGAGGACAGGCCTCAAGAGGGATATGGAAAAAAACTAAGCACCTGAGCAGTCCAATTTTCAGGTGGAAAAAATCTTGTCAGTCCAAATCCTTAGTCCTATCAATACTGATCTGTGATTCTGGAGAAGGTACTTAACCCTCTTCAAGCCCAAATGCCAAGTTTTTTTTTTTTTAAGGGAAAGGAAGAAATAGGGGATTTTATTTTATGCACTGGGGCCTCAACTTAACTTCATGTGAAAGAATTCATCACTGGAAAAAAGTTCATAAAACCACTGACAGTCTCCATTTCCCTTTTTGCAAACTTCATACACTTAAGAACATCTAGAAATATTAACGTACTGACACATCAACTTATAACAATCTACATTGATTACTTATAGGAGTCCCCACTGAGGGAGGGAAGAAAGGTCAATCTAACCTGACATGTAGAGAAAAATAATCAAAAGTACAATTACTAGAGATTTTTCTGGAACCAAAGTGTACAAACAGCCATTTATAGTAAGCATATTTTCAGATTAATTCAGGTCAAATGAATTGTTTTTAGAAGCTGTCTAATTTCATTTGCTAATCCTTTAGTACATGTAACAAAATACTCTCAAAATTAATTCACATTCTAACCGAGGAAAACAAGCTAGTGTTTAGCATCGGTCTCTACTATCCAGACATAGGGAATACACATAACTGGTTCCTAATAACAGAGATGTGTCACTCATTTAAAGAAGAGAATAAAAGAACTCAAGTCTTTAGCTTACTAGCGATTACAAATGCAAAACACATTTTCAGTGGTGACATACCATTCTAAGATTCTATTTAATGCCTCTTTTTAATTTATCTAGTCTTGAACTGACTTGAGTCAGAAGTGTATATATAATCTCTCCAAGGTATCTTTGATGATGTCTCCTTGTGTTGGATTACTTATTACTGTGTCATGTAAACCTGAATGTGCTAAATTAACAAGTACATATATCTTGTCTTTCTCACTGGCTTGACAGCACAAAGATAACTGCCAAGTCAAACTTCCCTTGCCCCTGCAAATGATGCATCTGACACAGACACCCTTTTCCCTGGATTATTTCCCATGACACTAGTGGTGTTTCCTAGGTCTTAAGCTTATCAATCTCCACCATCAATCTAACTATCCTTTCCTCTATTAAAAAAACATACTGTCCTTGGCCTTCCACTCTTTGAGATAGTTTCTCTTTTTGATAGCCGATCCATAATGATGTTCATCACAATGTGTACATGACTCCTACCCTGACTGTGACCTTGGGAACATTAGGGCTTCTCTTGGTTTTTACAAAATGACATCTAAGGGTGTTAGCCTTCTATGTCTATTAAAATAAGTTCTGGCTATCGACAAATTTCTTGAATTGCTAATGGTCTCCTTTAATGACACTTATACAATGGTACCATGCAACATTACCCACCAACCAGAGGTTAACTGCAGAATTTAGAGGCCTAGGGTGGCAACAGGAAGGGGAAAGCTGAATGAACTTACCTTCAATCTGCATTTACAGCAAGACTTTACTTAAGACTATGGTTTGAGAGGAATAAAGGGTAGAGAGTATGGCTAAGCCAGCCTTCAATTTTCCTTGTTGATAACATGTAGTAGAATTCCATGTAGCCATTTAAAATAATGTGTTAGGCTTATACTAACATGAAAATGATAATCATTTCACATAAACAATGTACTAAAACAAAATCTATGTACCTAATATAAACAGAAAGACATCTAGAATGATTGTTTAGCTAAATGTTAAAAAGTGGGTGCTAGAATGCATGATTTTACTTTCTTCACGCAGTTAGGAGCAGATTCTAAGGCCAAACTGCCTGTTCAATACATGCAGACTCTGTGATTTACCAGTCAGAAAGAGTAAACTTCTGTATGCGTCAGTCTCATGTGAAAAATGGGGAAAACAATCCCATTATGAGGACAGATTAACAGACATAAAGCACTCAGAACAGTGCTTGGCACACAGTAAGTAAGTGCTGTCACTACTTGCCTAAAGCTTTTAAGCAGAATGAATAAGTAAAAATATGAATGTCATAATTTATCCAGGAGTCTAACAATGGTAACTCAAATGTCAAAAATTGTCCCCAAAGAAGCTTTTTTAAAAAAAGTTACCCACTTCTGAACCCACACCTATGTAAATTACACTATAATGTAATTTGGGCTATAAATAAAAGCACAGGTGTTATTCACTTAGCTATAATGACTAAGTCGTTAATAATGTCCTAGCGACCCAATTCATGCCAGATGGGGAGATACGAGGCTCATAAAGATTTAAGTGACTTCATGGCACTTTTTGGAGAGGGCAATGGCAACCCACTCAAGTACTCTTGCCTGGAGAATCCCATGGATGGAGGAGCCTGGTAGGCTGTAGTCCATGGGGTCACGAAGAGTTGGACACAACTGAGCGACTTCACTTTCACTTTTATGCACTGGAGAAGGAAATGGCACCCCACTCCAGTGTTCTTGCCTGGAAAATCCCATGGACAGGGGAGCCTGGTGGGCTGCTATCTATGGGGGCATACAGAGTCAGACACGACTGAAGTGACTTAGCAGCAGCAGCAGCATGGCACTTTTACACTCGATAGCTTTCATTTGGTCAGTTACATTTTGAAATGGTTTTTCAGCAATGCACTGAATCACAATTGTTCACATATATGTAACTTTAAAATAGCTATTTCCTTAAATTATTTTAATATTTGGTAATTAATAATTTGAACTCCAAAATTATCACCTTATAATAAACTGAAAGCCAAAAAAATGTTAACGTTGATTATCCCTTGAATATTTCTTTATGCTGCTTTACTTTTCAAATGTTCTAAAACCCAAAAACATTGTTTTCCTAATCTGCAAAAAAAAAAAAAAAAAAAAGAGAAAAATTCCACTTTAGTATGATTGAATGCTGAAAGTTTTCACTTTCTCTCAGAGACAAGTGTCAGAAATGAATTTTTAAATAAACCTCATAAATCCTAAATACCTCCAGAGTATAAACTACAGTAGAAAATAAGTGATCTATTTTAATTAGAGGGATTTTATATTGATAATAGGCAGAAGACAACTTAGTATTTTGGCTTCCTAAGATTCTGAAATATTAGCTAAACACTGGAAATTGTCTAGTTGAGACACTTCATTCAACAGACGGAAATAAGGCCCAGAGATGCTAAGAGCCCTGCTGAAATGCTACAGTACCAATAGCAGTACAGAAATAATTTAAGTATTGTATTACTCTTTCATACTTAGGGATTTCAGAAAATGTCAAACCTCCAAATGCCAAATAACATGTTACAAAGAATTATTTCCACAGAAGACAACTAGGCTAGAATTTAACGTTTAACCCAATATACAGTTTCTCATCAGCTAAATTTAATGCTTTAAAAACTACAATGCCACTATAAATTCATTATCACAACTCAAAAGTATACTGTCTTAAATATGCTTTGGTCTACACTACTGGTGGAATATGAGGAATGACAATGCTAGAAAAAGGAGTATTTACTTAGTATCTCTATACTATGCCAGGCAGTGTTATACCCACTTTACAAAGTTAAACCTCAAAATAAAGATGGGGAGAAGACCCACTGTACATATGCTGCTGCTGCTGCTAAGTTACTTCAGTCATGTCTGACTCTGTGCAACCCCACAGATGGCAGCCCACTAGGCTGCCCCGTCCCTGGGGTTCTCTAGCCAAGAACACTGGAGTGGGTTGCCATTTCCTTTTCCAATGCATGAAAGTGAAAAGTCAAAGTGAAGTTGCTCAGTTGTGTCTCACCCTCAGCGACCCCACGGACTGCAGCCTTGCAGGCAACAGTACCGGAGTGGGGTGATTGTACATACGAGGAAACTCATATTCAGATACTTAAAGGACCTTCCCCAAGGCTACAAGGTAGTCAAGTCAGTGGGAATCCAGAGCCCATATTCTTTCAGGCTGCCTCTCACTTCATTTTATTCTCTTTATAGCTCTAAAATTTGATACAAAATTTTTCTGTATTTTCAGATTTGAGAAACTCACTTTTTTGAAGTAAGACTGATCAGGATCACCCATGCTACAGCAGTATACTTATGAAAAACATAATATTCTTACCTCCTTATCTCAAGGGACATTACAGAATTTAAGCATCCTATCTCCCCTCTCTCAACACTAAAGCAGCTAACACAAAATTCAGACTTGACTGCAAATAATGGGCAGCTCCACTGGTTTTATGCAACCACTGCCATGACATTAAACTGGGAAGACAGAAACCGCCTGCCAAGTTATGCCTGGCAGCTTAAAATGTCACTGTACCCCACCCAAGGACTCTTTCTTGGCCCCTTCATGGCAGATCTAAGTGTCTCTCTCCTGGGCTCCATCCACAGCCTCTACAAATCACTGAAATGACCCACAGGTGTTCAGCTGAGCATGAATTTTTTTTTTTTTTTTAACAACTCCAAGACCTAACAATCAATGCTGGGATGTCAAATATTTTCTACAATGAATCCAGATTGGATGCTGAAGTAATTTCTTCTCTTCAAAGGACAACTTAACTATTTCTACCTAATTGGCTTAAGTCCAGCTGTCCAAAGATTACAACCACTGGGCTCATATTAGTGAAACAAGACCAATGCTCACCATTTAGTAACAAGTAGTAAATGAAATCTTTCTCCCTCAAATCCATTTTAAAGATGGGAAAGGCCTATAGGTCCTACTATCAACCAATAATCTAAGCTTAAGCACCAGGCTCTTATCTTTTATCATCTCAATGGCTTCTCTCTCAGAACCTGTCTGTAAACAATGATGCAATCCTGAATAAGATTTATTAACTTAGACACAAAACTTGACACGTGATCGCCTACTACTCCTCATACTTAAATCTTGAGCTAGTTGGTAAATGTGAGCTAGAATGTTAACACAGTATGTTTACTGCTGTTGAAAACTTCCTCTTTCAATTGCACTTAACTTCAACAAAGGCTGAGCATGCTAACTTACTACAATGACTAGTGCCAAGAACTTTTAAGACTGTATGCAGCTAACTAAAGAGAAAGCAAATGTAGCAAAAATGATTGGCAGATCTCAGGCAAAAGTATAAGTCTACTATTCTTGCCGCTTTTCTGTGGTTTGTAATTTTTCAACACAAAAAGTTAGGAGGAAAAACATTAACACTACAGACAGAGAATTTCAAGATATTTTAAGTCAATTTCTAAAGTTTCATTTTCTCTTGTCCCATATTGAAAGGCCGCCTCTCCCATGGATAGAAAAGATGACAAATTAAAGGCATAACCACCCCACTCCAATATCTGAGAAGAAAGATATTTCATTTCTCTCTCCTTCCAAGGGCTTCAGCCCAAAAGGTAAGATTCAAGCCATAGACAACAATCATTCAAGAACTCCAGCAACTCTGAGGATTTTTGTTTGTATGATTATACTATTGCCAGCCTGAAATGGCATGTGTCCTATTAAATCCATAGTGAACTGACTCACCAGCATGCATGCGTGCTCAGTCACATTCAACTCTTTGCGACTCCATGGACTGTAGCCCGTCAGGCTCCCCTGGCCATAAGATTCTTCAGGCAAGGACTGGGTCCCTCTCCAGGGGCTCTTACTGATAAAGACTGACCCAGCCTTTCATGTGTTGTCAGGCAGATTCTTAACCACTGAGCAATCTGGAAAGCCCACTGACTCACCAGCCTAGGGCTTTAGTCATACTGTGTCTCCACAACTCCTTCAAATATTGGAATTATAAAGCACATGCTTCATGGCTAAACAGTGAAATTCCCAAGAGTAAATCACTCTACTTTACCCATGAAATAGAGAAGTTGATTAACATGAACCAAGCGGATGTATTATGAACATCCTGTTCAAAATCTTCACAACAAATCTGAGCAGTCATCTCAGTTCTCTGCAGATGAGGACACTCACAAGTAAAGTGACTCACCCAAGGTCACAATAAGCAGCAGGGCTACAATGCAGGCCCAGGTTTATCTTTCCCTAAGTTCATGTTTTTGCTGTAGTACCAACTACATCCTATCTGTGTGAATAACCTACTTTCCATTCTATTGAACCAATGTGTCTTTCCCTGGGGATTTCCACTCCTACTGGAATGGGTTGCCATTTCCTTCTCCGGGTTATCTTCCCCACCCAGGGACTGAATCCGCCATCTCCTGCATGAGCAGGAGGATTCTTTACTACTGAGCCATCTGAGAAGCCCCAAATCCAGTCTAAAGTTAAAACTTTCAGTCAATATTATGAAACCTCTGACAGCTTCTCACTCTCAAGCCTTTCCTGGAAACTTATGTTCCCTTCTATTGATTTATGAAGGCAACAGAGATAGACCTCAGATGACATAATGACCAAGGATCCACAAAAGCAGCTTCCTTCATGAAGAAGGTATGTTTTTCAATGTTAGCAGGTAAGAGAAAGACCTCTGCATGGCCACTAAGTGGCCATGACTAGATGCTAAAAATGTAAAATGAGTATAAAAGCTGCTCTATTTTGGGTCAAGCAAACCTCAGTGCTCACACAGGCTGAGATTTAATTACACCTCTGACAAAAGTGAAGGATAAAAGAGATTTAAGTAATGTTCCACCATGTCAGGAGTAGCTAAAAATGAAGGAAAATAACCCTGAATGGATATGGGATATATAGTCAATGACAAAAATTGATGGTAGTTTAAATATCCTATATAACAAAATCAACTTCTAGCATTCAATGAACTTGAAACCTCTTCCCTCAGAAAGTGCTACTCTTGCTCAGTAATCGAGTCTTTGAGAACATACAGTACATGGGCTGGCAATCAGGAAAGGCAGAGCAAGAGCCTACTCTACCACAGAACACAGGAACCCAAGACACAGGTGGTTCCACTACCACAAATAACTATAACAACTCCGCATCCCACCTCCCCATTTTTAAAAGCCAAGCCCCAGGAGAAAGAAAATGGATTATTTTCTAAACTATACCTCTTTAAAAAGATCTAACACATGAAGGAAGCCAAGAAGTGGTTGGGAAAAAACCTCCCATTTTATCACCTCTACTATACCACCAGGAAGCTATTTCAAGTGTAGAGAAAGTATTCCCTAAGTTTCCCACTATCAGGTTTCACTTTGCAACAATGTGAAAGCACCTAGGACATGAATACCTAGTTGTGGTTAAGTATTCAACAAATGTCAAACATTAGCCCTGCTTTTTAACAAGTTATTTAACATCACAAACATTACCATCTAGTGAGTCCTTCATTGGAAAGACTGATGCTGAAACTCCAATACTGTTGGCCACATGATGTGAAGAAATGACTCACTGAAAAAGACCCTGATACTGAGAAAGATTAAAGGCAGGAGGAGAAGGGGACAGAGGATGAGATGTATGGATGGCATCGCTGATCTGATGGACGTAAGTTTGAGCAAGCTCCAGGAGCTGCTGATGGACAGGGAAGCCTGCAGTCCATGGGGTCGCAAAGTCGGACACGACTGAGCGACTGAACTTAACTGAGGTCAAAGCACAGTATTCTGTTAAGGAAAAGTTATTTCCTCCACTGTGCCAGGTGGTCACGAGCAAATGTAAATCACAAACTTCAGTCTGGAAGGCAGTGCATCAGGATCATTTCTTTTTTGGCCACACCACATGGTATGCAGGACTAGTTCCCCACACAGTAGAAGAACTTGGGCCCCCAGTAGGGAGAGCACTGAGGTAATTCCCTAGGATCACTTGTTTCTTGAAACTGGGAATAAACGGTTTTTAATCTAAGCCAATGGATTTTCTACTTCATGAAACCCTCAAAAACATGACATTTACATGAATCTAAAGTTCATGTGACTACCATAAACTGGATTTGATAAAACATGTTAATTTCAAATCTTCTAAAACCAATGTAATTTTCAGGGATTACTGTTTTCTTAAAACTTTATGCTCATACTATGATTCCAGTTCTATAAATTTCTAGGGGAAATTAATCTATTGTGTTAGGACAGTGATTATTTGGGGGTGAAAACAATGACTACAAGAGGTTAGGATGGGGGCTTTCTTCTCTACCAGTAAAGTTTCCTTTCTTGACTTCTGTGCTGATTACACAAGTTGAATAGGTAAAATCTGTATTTCCCTATAACTATGCTTCAGTTACAACCACCCATGTTATCTTTTGGGACAAAAGCTAAGTTCAACCCACCAATATTAAAAGCAAAAATTTTGAAAGCACAAAATCCATTTTAGCTGTCTCAAAGAGGCCTAACCAAGATGTGAAGTAGGCAAGCTCTCACAGGATTTTAGAACTGGCAGCTAATTTGACTGGCATATAAAAGCACTGCCATCACAGAGGAGGGATAGACACAATCCATTAGTCGTAATAAGCATACCTAAAGCACGGGAGTACTTGATGCTGTTTTAGGACCAAAAAACCCCATACAGTATTTATCCTGTGAGTGACATAAACGTTATCTGTAACCAAACCATACCTTATTTGCATTGCCTGAACTCTTAGGCCGCTGTAATCAACCTCTTTTTGCTCAAATTCTTTCCACTCATCTTCCTCCTGTAAAACAAGTACCCGGTAGTCAATTAAAGCTATTTTTAAAACACAACTAAAACAACTATCAGACTATGAAAAAGGGATCAAGAGGCTGGAACCTAAAGTGTAGACTCGTTTTCTGGCTAAAGCCCTTGCCCAATCCCAAGGCCACTAGGCTTGAGGACAAACGTGACTAAACTTTGTTACTTCCACCCGGTTCCTTCACGAGACTTTTGTTACTTTAAAAACAACCAATAAACGTCGGATGAAGTCAATAGTAAGCCCAAAACTAAACGTCTACCTCAATCTTGCATGAGACTTTTCTTTTACAGATTTCCAAACCAAGTCGAGCCAATTAGATCTGCCACAAATGTGACTGTTAGAAAATTCAGCTCACACTACTGGGCTGAAATCAGAACGCTAAATTAATCAGAGTAGACGTCACCCGATAGATGCACTTCCGACCCGGGCAGACTCCCCCGGAGGGTGCCGCCGCCTGCCTGCGTGTTGGCCCAAGCCAGGAGACGAGGGTCGGGAGCTGGGCCGCTGTGGTCCGGCGGGGAACGCGAGGCGGCCCGCCGTGGGAAGCCCGCGTCACGTGGCAGCCTCCGCGCCCGTCAGCCCGCCGGCCGGCCCCGGTCGCTTCCCCAGGCAGGCAGGCGGGGGCGGGCACATGGGCGCAAGCGCGCGGCCCGGGCCCTAACTTCCCGGCCCCTCACCTTTGTCACAACCTTGGTGGCGGCCCCAGGGCCAGTGGCCCCCACGCCCGCGGTCCCGCTATCGCCCGGCCGGGTCCCCGCGCCCGCCCCACCGCCCGCCGCGCCCGTGGCTCCGCTGCTCCCGCCAGCGCTGCCCGCCGCGCTCGCTGCGCTCGCCGCTCGGTTGCTCCCTCCTTCTTCTTCTTTTTATCTCTCTTGGCGAAGAAGTTGTCTAAGCTCCGCTCCTCCGTCTCAGCCATGGCCGCGGCCTCCTTGGCCCGGATGGGTGGGGCCGGTGGCGGGCGAGGCCCGCCGGGGCTCCGAGCTCGGGGTCGAGGCCGGCTCGGCGCTCAAGCTCCCTGGCGCGGCGACGCCTCAGTCCCGCGGGGTCGCTGAGGCGTGTGCAGCGGGGCGACCGCCCCCCCCCCGCCTGCTGGCGGACGGTGGTACGATCCTCCTAGGAGCTCGCGTGCCGCTTCCGCTGCCCGAGCCCGCCCGGGCTGCAGCTGCTGCCGCGATCGCAGTGCGGGATCCCGCCCGCTCCACAGCTGGAGGGAAAAAGGAACGCGCGGGCCAGAGGCTCCGGCAAGAGTGCTGGGTTAGCGGCGGCGCGTGAAGGAGGAAGACGCGAGCACGCAGGCCGGGAGAGGAGGGGATAGGGGGTGGGGAGGGGAGGGAGGGGGAGGAGGGAGGGCGGGCCACCAGAAAAGAGAGGCAGCGCCCGCGCCTGCGTACTTAGCTCCGCCCGCCACTGTGGGAGTGTGGAGGGGAGGGCGGTGAGAAGAGACGGAGGCGGGGCTGGCAAGGGAGCCAATCAGGTGCCAGGACGAAGAGCTTAGGCGACAATCCCTGCCTCAGACGGGGCGGGGCTGTGGCTTGGGGGCGGGGAGAGGGTGTATGCTAAATAAGTGACGTATCTGATGGCTCTTGCCTCCTGATTGGTCGAGGGTTTAGCCTTGAGGGCGGGCATTTAGAGGGCTTGGTGACTTGGCTAAAGAGGTCCGGTCGAAGGGGCGGGTAGGTCTGTTCTAGGCGCATGCGTAGGGTACACGTGTGTCTGCTAGTCCACCGCCAACTGTGGCCTTGTAGTGGTTTGAACTTCAGTGAGACTGAAAGGCCCTGTGCTAAGCTAGCTATATAAAGATGGTATCGTCTGCTCTGCTGGCCTCTGTATTTTCACCTTCTCTGATCTCGCAACTGTTCATTTTATTCGTAGGTGATGATTATTATGAAAATAAGGTGCTTTTGGCTAGAAGTTTAGTTCTTATTTACTAAAAGGTCTACGTAAACCAGTAGGTAGTCAAAAGGAGATTGGTTTTATCTGAATTTTACTTTCTATGAGATAGCTAGAAATAGGTCAAGCTAAATCTGACCCTCAAGCACCTCATCTGTAAAGTGGAGATGTTAGCTCTTGCAAGATGCGTTGGGAAAGATTACCTCTTAGCTGCCAGTGCAGTACTTAATACACATTGTGCGTGCTAAGTCGCTTCTTCAGTTGTGTCTGACTCTTTGCGACTGCATGGACTGTAGCTGCCAGGCTCCTCTGTCATTGTAATTCTTAAGAATACTGGAATGGGTTGCCATTTCCTTCTCCAGGGATCGAACCTTGTCTCTGTGTCTCCTGCATTGGCAGGCAGTTTCTAATACACATTGAGTTCAGCTCAGTCGTGTCCGACTCTGCGACCCCATGAATCGCGGCACGCCAGGCCTCCCTGTTCATCACTATCTCCCGGAGTTCACCCAGACCCAACGTCCATCAAGTCCGTGATGCCATCCAGCCATCTCATCCTCGGTCGTCCCCTTCTCCTCCTGCCCCCAATACCCCCCAGCATCAGAGTCTTTTCCAATGAGTCAGCTCTTCTCATGAGGTGTCCAAAGTGCTATAAATAATTTTACATGTAAATAATACCCCCTACCCTGATGAGATGATGGCTGTAATCTATCTTTTTTTTATCCCTGATAAGAGGAAAGGAATGGCATATACAGAAGAAGGGACCAAATGTGCCCAGACTGTATGTGGTTGTACCATTTAAGTACCTTCTGGGCGTTGAGAATGAACCCTCCCATATGAAAAAGTCGGTCTAATAAAAGGTATTAAGCTTTCCATTTCCTTCTAAAGACAGAGAACTGTCACAACCACTGAGGAAATGACTCAGAGTTATGTTAGTAGCCTTGTAGGGTAGATAGAGCACAGCCAGTACATAGAGGTACTTGTCTTTTCCTTTACAATTTTTCTTTTAAAGTCTGTCTCCCCTACACCCCCTTCACCTCTACTATTAAAGTACTAAATCCAGAATATGTCAAAGCAAATCAAGGAGCTGGCCTTGGCCAATAGCAAGCTTCTGTTTATTTCCCCATACTGACTGCAACTACCTGGGATGGGTCTCTAGGTAACTTCCTTCTGTGACACCAGGCATCATCCTGTGATGCAAGCCAAGTTCGGTATTGCCTCTCCCCTACCTTCCTTGACATCTCTGATCAAATTTTTCTTCCCTTCTCTCCCTCCCTTCTTTCCCTCCTTGCTCCCCCATCCCTTCCTTCCTTTTGTTCTTTCTTTCCTCATCTGTGAAACTCTTTTTTGTTATGTTTAAGGCAACATGGTTTATTCTAGGCAAAGTAATTTTTCATTCCTGCCTTCAGTTCAGTTCAGTTTAGTCACTCAGTTGTGTCTGATTCTTTGCGACCCCATGAGTTGCAGCACCTCCCTGTCCATCACCAACTCCCAGAGTTCACTCAGACTCATGTCCATCGAGTCATTGATGCTATCCAGCCATCTCATCCTCGGTCGTCCCCTTCTCCTCCTGCCCCCAATCCCTCCCAGCATCAGTCTTTTCCAATGAGTCAACTCTTTGCATGAAGTGGCCGCAGAACTGGAGTTTCAGCTTTAGCATCATTCCTTCCAAAGAAATCCCAGGCTGATCTCCTTCTGGATGGGCTGGTTGGATCTCCTTGCAGTCCAAGGGACTCTCAAGAGTCTTCTCCAACACCACAGTTCAAAAGCATCAATTCTTCTGTGCTCAGCTTTCTTCACAGTCCAACTCTCACATCCATATAGGACCACAGGAAAAACCATAGCCTAGACTAGACAGACCTTAGTTGGCAAAGTAATGTCTCTGCTTTTGAATATGCTATATAGGTTGGTCATAACTTTTCTTCCAAGGAGTAAGCGTCTTTTAATTTCATGGCTGCAATCACCTCCTGCCTTCAACACCCTTATATCTACAAGAAAGATCTATATATGAATAACTGAAATTTAGCCCTCTCTTTCTTAGATCTCTATCAATGTATCAGGGTGTCTTGAAGGAATTAATGATGGGAAAAAGAGAAGGAACAGCAGCTGCAGTAAAATTCCCCACTACATCTTCCAGTGATTGATGGCATGTTCTTCAAACTTGTCATATGTAAAAGACTCAGGTCAGGCCAGTAGAGAAACTAGGATCTTTGTGGTTGTGTCATTATCTATAGTTAATTCTCTCCTCCAGGAATCTAGTCACCTCCCACTCATTGAATCCCCTGACCTGAAACTGACAGCATATATTCATACCAGATTTTCCTCCTAAATCTGTGCTCCAACCTACCATCACCACACCTCTTATCTTCACCCCACCCCTCATCATGAAGCACCATCCAGGGCTCTCTTGATTTTTGGACCTTCACCATCTTTAAAGCAAAACAGACTTTCATTTGTACTTGGTGGGTGGAGAGTTGAATAGTGGTGAGAACTTGGAACATTACCAGGTATTTCAGCACATCTTCTAAGGAGCCTAATGCTGTCTGAATGTGAAAATTTCTGAGTCCTCTGAAGTGGTACAATCCAAAGGACATCATTTGTCTCCCCCGACAAGGCCGGCTGAGCTTCAGTATTCCATGAGCTCAAGAGCTGGCACAGGGAAGCTGGGCCCAGCCCCACTGTCCCTGGGTTCTTTTTTGCTGAGCTATTCATTCCAAGTTCCATTCTGCTACCTAGGCTGGAAGTTCCACACATGCTCAGCTCAAAGGAATGCAGCTCGTGCTAGCCAAAGACTTCCCAGGAAATGAGGAGCAGCTTTTCATTTGTGACCTCCTCTCTCAGAAATCTGAGGGACTGAGCTACTTCCTGGGGTATTCCATTAATGACCTTTTCCAGTTGGAGAGTAACTACTTTCAGATCACTTCCTCTGGGAAAAAACTGCTGATTTCTACAGGCAGTCTGGTTCCTGACCTTTAAAGGCCCAGAGACCTTTGTTTGGTATGGGTATTTGATGCCTTCCAGATATTTCCATGATTTGTTTGTTGTTTAACCATTCATCCATTCATTAACTCATTCATTTATGTAAAACATTTATTTCATGAGCACCTACTGTATGCCAGGCCTGATATTAGCAGTTAAGTATAAGTCAGATGTAGGCCTTTCCCTCACAAAGCTTACTGGTAGTCAGAAGCACACAAGTATACATACAATTATAACACATTGAAAATATAATGGGGCAGGGTTGGAGCATAGCCGTTAGTGACTTGATTAGAGATCTATTCTACCAACAGTCAACCTCACGGTGGTCCTTGTGGCAGAGAGAGCGGGATGGCTGCTTTTCTCTGACCTCAAGAACAAAGGATCTGCTACCAAGAAGTTTACAACAGCTAATTATGCTCTTTTCTCACTTTTTCTCTTAGAGATTTGCTGACAGCTTTCAGGAGTTTGGAATTTTTAAGGCGTGAGCCATCCATCTCCTTTCATGCCCCCACAATAAACCCTGGTTCCCAACGCCAATGATGTTTTGGTGGTGTTTTGCCTCACTATGTGTTAGGCACATGGACTCTTGTTTGGCAACAAAAACATTTGAAGGTAGGAATGGGATTGGGCATATAATCTACATCACATAGACATTTGACTGAAGTTTGTAAAATATGGCCACTAGTCCCTAGTTTTCCACATTAACAGGGGATTGCACAAACCATGGACTATCTCAGTGTTCCTTAACATTGTTCTTTGTTGGTTTGAGAACATATAGTCAGTGATGGGTAGCAAAGAATTTGACCTTCAACCTCAAGACCCTTGTTAGGTCATCCTTGACTTAAAGGTTTTAGTTGGCAGATGAATGGACAGCAAGAGGAACGAGGTCTCAGATACCAGTGGCTACCCAGAAGAGCCTGTTTCCAGAAAGAGGTAAAGGGCTGCCATGCATGACCCTTCCCCTTCCCTTCCCCAACCCCCACCTACCACAAGGCTTGCAAAAAAGAGTTGGACTTAGTAAGCCCACCCCTAGTGCTCCTGCCTCCTGTTTGATGAACCACATGAAGTTGCCGCTATCTGACTGTTTTTTACTGCCAAAACAGCAGTTTCATATGGTTCAGCCTAAATATATCTGAGAATAAACAAAAAAATTCTGTAAATGATTGAAGAGCTTGGGAACAACCAACTCAGTCATCAAGGTGACTGATTTCAGGAGAAGGACTGGACTGTGATGATAATTGAATAGTCAGCAATCTTATTGTATTCTGTGGAGAATGCATGAAACAAAGATAAAGAATGAGGCTGGCAAACAGAAAGAGGAAGGAAAAAGAAGTAGGATAAAGCCAGGAGGCTAGAAGTTGGCATTTATTACCTATAACTGTCCAGGAAAGAGCAACATGAAATTGGAGCGCACACAGTGCCCTGCTGAGGTGGAGATGACTTGCCAAGGCCCATCCTGCCTTGGATGAAATCCTTTCTTAACTCACAAACCAGTCTGCTGATGACTGATTTGGTTCCCTGGGATTGTTGATATTGGAAAAAGGGTGCTCTGGTTGAGGGAGGAGGCATCCAGTTATTGAAGGACTAACACCAACTGTTAATGAATACATGGGTATCTGGGTTATATACATCAGCCTCCCATGAGTTGGATTGCTTGGGAGTTAGTCTTCTTTAGGCAGACAAATCTCAGACTTGACTATGAAACAGGTTCAGCTCTATGATAAACTCATCAAGGTAAAACTATCCTGGGTGGCCTCTTTGGGAGCTAGTCAGATGACTCTAGCACAAAGCAAAACCTTCTGACCCAAATCATCTTGATCACAGGGTGCAAGGGATATAATTATATTGGCAAGGTACCATTATCCTATCCCTGACCCTAGCTCTAGTCCTAATCCTGCTTCATGACCTAACAGGTAGATGCGAAATTGTCTGGCATTGTATGCTTCTGAATCCGAGCCAGCCCAGTCCTAGTTATCAGGTCAGTAGGTCAATAGTCAGAGAAGGTAATGGCACCCCACTCCAGTGCTCTTGCCTGGAAAATCCCATGGATGGAGGAGCCTGGTGGGCTACCGTCCATGGGGTCGCACAGAGTCAGACACGACTGAGTGACTTCACTTTCAATTTTCACTTTCATGCATTGGAGAAGGAAATGGCAACCCACTCCAGTGTTCTTGCCTGGAGAATCCCAGGGACGAGGGAGCCTGGTGGGCTACTGTCTATGGGGTCACACAGAGTTGGACACGACTGAATCAACGTAGCAGCAGCAGCAGCAGCAGCAGCAGGTCAATAGTATTGTCTTCCTACTTGGGCTAACAAGCAGGAAAGAGTGAGTGTAGGGAGCATAGAGAGAGCTTCCTACATTGAAGGCAAGTCTTTAACATTCTCCCAAGCACCGTGCTCTTTACTTCACAGTCAAGTGTCTGTTTTCTAGACCTTGATTCAAATCAAAACTTTACCTCTTCCTAGCAAGTCACTTATCATCTCTGCATCTCAGGTTTTGTTTTTTTTTTTAATCTTACTTTACAAGTAAGGATGATAAACATACCTGCCTTGCTGAGCTGTGAGGACTCAGTGTAAGGATGGACTTGAAGACCACCTGGCTCAGTATCTGACAAACCTCTCAGTTAATATTACTTTTATTAGTTTTTTGGCTGTGCTGGGTCTTCATTGCCGTCTGCAGGTTTTCTCTAGTTGTAGTGTGAGGGCTTCTCATTGCTGTGACTCCTGTTGCAGAGCAGGAGCTCTAGAGCACAGCCTCAGGAGTTGCATCACGCAGGTTTCGTTGCCCCATGGCATGCGGAATCTTCCTGGACCAGGGATCAAACCTTTGTTCCCTGCCTTGGCGGGTGGAGTCAGTCTTAACCAGTGGATTACCAGCAAAGTCCAAATTGTTCTTATTATTAATAGCACTTATGTACTAAGGCATGGAGTGTCATTTACAGTTACATGAGGAGTTTTGGTGACTGTTCCTTTATCTGTTCTCTGACCCTGCTGCTCATAACTGGGTATGCAGCACGTGCTGAGTGGCACTAGCCCCATAGTAAACAATCACTAAACATTTGTTGACAATTAAAAGGATAATTTAAAAAACAATGAAAAAATTAAAGTTTCATGATGTGTATTTGTAGTTACTAAATATGAAATCACTTAGTACTTTGGTAATAGGAGGGAAAGGGGCAGGCACAACTTTTGAAAGAATGACATAGCCCGAGGACACAACATAAACCAATTAAGATCAAATGGGACCAAGATGGCAGACAAGACTAGACCTTGATCCTCAATCAGCAAGTGAAATGACACACCCAGAGGTGCCATGACAGTTCCAAGGCACTGCTAAAACACCAAGGAGTGGGCAGTGGCCCAAATCCTGGAAATCTCTGCCCTTTCCTCCAAAATAGTTGGAATAATCCTCCCACTCATTAGCATATGAAATTACCCAGCTTATGTAAAACTAACCGTGTCATATTTTGTGGTTACACTCACCCTCTGAGATGGTACAAACACTGTGGAGTGTGCTTCCCTCTGAATGTGAATAAATCCACTTCTTACCTATCACTTTGTCTCTCACTGAATTCTTTATGCAACAAGACATCAAGAACCTGAGCTTCATTAGGTCCTGAAGCCAGGTACTGTGGGTTTTGGCTGGGTTTGAGTCCCAGCCAGGTGGGTTCAAGTCCCAATCTGTGGTCAAAGGTTTCATTTTGGCCTCTTCTCTCCAGTCTCCTGGTTATAGAGTTCCTGATTATGCTAAACTGTCTGTGACTTCGAAATGGAGCAAAATAGCCACCACAAGTGCCCATCTGCTTGGAGCTCCTGTGGTGCCCCCTGGGGACCTCCGTACTATCCACCATCCACTCAGTCTTCTGAGCTGGCAAGGCATCCTCTCAGCCCAAATAAAACTGAACTTGCTGAGTAAGTCAGCAAGAAGTTAAACTCTGCCTCAGGTAATCATTGATTAGCCCCCAGTCAAAGGGTTACACAGAGGAAGTGAAGTGAAGTCGCTCAGTTGTGTCTGACTCTTTGCCCCATGGACAGTAGCCTACCAGGTTCTGCCATCCATGGGATTTTCCAGGCAAGAATACTGGAGTGGGCTGCCATTTCCTTCTCCAGGGGATCTTCCCATTGAACTCGGGTCTCCTGCATTGCAGACAGACGCTTTACCGTCTGAGCCACCAAGGAAGCCCAACACAGGGGAAGAAAGCATTTTGATGGCACCGGCCTAACCTCTGCATCGAGTTCATCCCAGATGGTATGATTCTGAGGTCTGCACCCCACCCTACTCCATCCCCAGGCCCATCCTCCGGGAGACCTCTCCACGCAGGATGTCTGGCCTGAGATATGCCAGAAGGGTAGAAACTAGAAAAGTTTTGTGAGGCTTCTAGGAGCTTTCACCCTTGTCACTGGCAAATCTCCTCCTGTGGGTCTTGGCCCTGGAAGAACAAAAAGCGTGTCTTGTAAACAATTATAAAATTATATAAATCAATAAGATACAACTAAAGGTTATGTATTAAAGCTGCTGCCAAACACAGCTAAGTGAAGAATAATTGCTTATATGTACTCGTTAAAGTGGCAAAATTAGTAAAGGTTCTTAGTGATACTAGGCCCTTCCATCTCCCCTGTCCCCACATCCATGACAAAGAAGCTTCCATCCCAACCTACCCCTGCCCTGCTCCATGAAACTGCAACAAATCTGCAACAGCTCCAAGACTGCTTATCACCACATCCCAACTTAACTCCCAGGCCCCTGGGTCCTCACATTTCCCAGAATGTTACACTAAAGGGAACTTTGTTTCCCAGGAGGTGTGGAAAACGTGCAGCCTGAATATCTCTCTTTACCTTTGAATGTGACATTTGGATGAAAATGACCTGAAATCTGGTCTTGCCTGGCCAGCCTCAGTGCAATCAGATTCTGTGTGCTTGATAACCTTCTAAGGTTCCCTGGGGACTTCCTGTGTTCAGTTATAGTTCACTGCAGGCACTGTCCCCAGAGTCCCCTGCCCAAGCTTCTTCTTTCCTGCCCTTCATTTAGGGTCCTCTCCTGGACCCTTGTCCTGTCTCCACTCACGAGACTCACAGGCCTTCTGAAGACTTGGTAGATACTGGAATGATTTGAAAGTATGGTTTAGTGTTTTATAAGCTTATTTTTACACATCTAATTTCCTCATCTAAAGGCTTAAATAGAAAGAAAGCAAAAGGAAAAATACAAGTAGGAAAGTAAGGCAGGGAGAGATGAGTTTAATACAAAAAATGTAAATGCTCTGCAAAGTTGCTTTTGGAGGTAGGGACAGGGCGAGTTCGGAATGTGTACCCTAGAATTTTTCCCAGATGATGTAATAGGAAATTTCTATCTTATGCACTGATGCTGAAGATGATTTTGAGGCCAAGGCTGGACTGTTGCCTCAGATCCTCACAATCTTGTGAGTCTGAGCAGTAAAAATGAAACAGGAGGGAAGGTAGCAGGGCAAAACCCTTGAAGGAATGACAGAGCCTGAGGACACAATATAAACTGATTAAAACGAAATGGGTCCAAGATGGCGGACAAGTCAACTTCCACTACCTTGAACCTCAATATATGCTCATTGTAACACATCACCGAGCTAAGTGACACACCCACAGGCACCATCAAAGATTTTAAAAAAAAAAAGGGCAGTGTCCCAAATTCTGGAAATCTCTGCCTCTTCCTCCAAATAGTTGGAATAACCCTCCCACTCATTAGCTTGAGAAATTACCCAGCCCATAAAAGCTAACCACACCACGTTCTGAGGCCACACTAGCCCTCCGTGGTGGCCCACATTCTCGTCTATGGCATGTGTTTCTCTCGAAATAAATCCACTTCTTACCTATCATTTTGTCTCTCACTGACTTCTTTCTGCTATGAGACATAAAGAACTTGAGCTTTATTAGGTCCAGAAACCAGGTGTGTTTCTCAGCTGGAAGACTGTGGGTTTTGGCTGGGTACAAGTCCCAAGCTGAGGTGAATGGTTTCACAAACAGTGGTATATCCTTGCCTCTAGAAAGAATCTTGCCACTGCATAGCTTTCCTGTCTCCCACATGTCCTGAATTTCCCCTCTGGATCTGTTCATCAGTTATTGCGTCTTCTGAGAAGACTCTGTCCTCTCCTGTCTACCTGTGGAAGTCAATCTGTGTTTTAGGGCCCTCATCACTTCTCCACCTCCCCAGATGCCCAGGTGGGATTAAACTCTGCCTTTCCCAAGTTGCCTAAGTCTTTGCATCTCTGTTAAAGCACTGATCCCAGTCTGTGCTCGTCACCTTGGTATTATCACTGGCTAGTCTTTGGAACAGCAGGGACTGGGGGATTTTCTTTCCAGGACTACATCTGAAGTGATGCTTTCTAAGTATAGAATCAGTCAGAATCTTCAAGTTGAAGAGCTGGCTCCAGGGACTTGATGACCTCCAGCTCAAACAGTCCCTGAAGATGGAGTAGTCCTGGTCTCTTTGTAGGAAGGAGGGGATTAACAGTCTCTGGGTTACTAAGGCCTCATGGACTCAGAAGTGAAGTTGCTCAGTCATGTGTAACACTTCGCGATCCCATGGACTGTAGCCTACCAGGCTCCTCCACTGGTGGACTTTTCCAAGCAAGAATACTGGAGTGAGTTGCCATTTTCTTCTCCAGGGGATCTTCCCGACTTGGGAATGAACCCAGGTCTCCCACATTTCAGGCAGATGTTTTACCCTCTGAGTCACCAGGGAAGCCTGTGGACTCAAAGCCTTCCTCAATGTCCCCAGTTTTGCTGGGCCAGTTGTGGCTTCCTAGAAGACTCTGATTCCACAAGCTGGCCTGGCCTATGGGGCCCCTCCCTCTGTGCCCAAGTAGTTAGCCAGTCAGAGCTCTAGGGGATGAAATCTGATCTAGGGCATGAGCCTGCTTCAGGCATGCCTGGCTAACCTGGTCCAAGAGAGAACTACTTTCTGATCACTCCTTTCCTTTTCTGCTTCACATCCAACCCACCCAGCTGCCCTTGGGCAGAGCCCTAAGGTCAGGCTACAGTACTCACCCTCCATCCAATTAATCACTAAACGCTGCCCTCCAAACCAGGTGTTTTTTTTCTGGATCAAAAAATAAGATTAGTTTATCATTCCCTGCTTAAAACCATTCAATGATTACTCATTGCTCTCAGGATTTCTCAGGCTAAAATTCTTAACAGGATTTGAAAACCTTTCACCTGGCCCTTTCAAAATAAGAGGATTTATAATCTTTTCCAAAACAACAAGAATCCTGACACAATCTTAATTACTCTAGCTGTCAAAACTGTTTAAGATTGATGAGGTCTGCATTAAGCTGTTAGAAGGTGATTAACTCATCTGTCCTGAATGGGTGTGAATTCCAAGGAAATTGTTTTTCCATCCTCTTCTCTGTTCTGCCTGTGATACTATCCTTAGGTGACTGCTGGTGACAAGATTCATTATTAAGGCAGTCAGGGTGGAAAGGACTGTGGAGGGGATTAAGGAGGAATCTTGTAGATGAGATTCCTTTGTTGTTGTTCTGTTGCTAAGTTGTGTCTGACTCTTTGTGACCCTGTGGGCTGCAGCAGCCAGGCTTCCTTGTCCTTCATTGTCTCCGGGAGTTTGTCCAGATTCATGTCCATTGAGTTGGTGATGTATTTTACCATCTCATCTGCTGCCACCCACTTCTCCTTTTGCCTTCCATCTTTCCCAAATCAGGGTCTTTTCTGATGAGTCAGCTCTTTGCATCAGGTGGCCAAAGCACTGGAGTTTCAGCTCAGAATCAGTCCTTCAGGATTGATTTCTTTTAGGATAGACTGACTTGATCTTGCAGTCCAAGGGACTCTCAGAAGTCTTCAAAGTACCAGTTTGAAAGCATCAATTTTTTGGAGCTCTGATTTTTTTATTGTCTAGCTCTCACATCCATACATGACTACTGGGAAAACCATATTTGACTATATAGACATTTGTTAACAAAGTAATATTTCCGCTTTTTAATACACTGTGTTTGCCATTGCTTTTCTTCCAAAGAGCAAGCACCTTTTAATTTCATGGCTGGATTCACCATTTGAAGTGATTTTGGAGTCCCCAAATATAAAGTCTCTCACTGTTTCTATTGTTTCCCCATGAAGTGATGGGACTGGATGCTGGGATCTTAGTTTTTTTAATGTTGAGTTAAACCAGTTTTTTCACTCTCCTCTTTTACCTTCATCAAGAGGCTCTTTAGTTCTTCTTCCCTTTCTGCCATAAGTGTGGTATCATCACCGTATCTGAGGTTATTGATTCTCCAGGCAATCTTGATTACAGTTTGTGCTTCATCCAGCCCAGCATTTTACATGATGTACTCTGCATAAAAGTTAAATAAGCAGAGTGACAATATACAGCCTTGATGTACTTCTTTCCCAATTTTGAACCAGTCCATTGTTACATGTGTGGTTCTAACTATTGCTTCTTGACCTGCATACAGATTTCTCAGGAGGCAGGTCAGGTGATCTGGTATTCCCATCTCTTGAAGTATTTTCCACAGTTCGTTATGATCTACACAGTCAAAGGCTTTGGCATAGTCAATTAAGGAAATGTTTTTCTGGGATTCTTTAGCTTTTTCTATGATCCAACAGATGTTGGCAATTTGATCTCTGGTTCCTCTGCCTTTCTAAAGTCCAGCCTGTACATCTAGAAATTCTCAGTTCACATACTGTTGAAGCCTAGCTTGAAGGATTTTGAGCATTATTTTGCTAGCATGAGAGATGAGTGTAATTGTGCAGTAGTTTTAGCATTCTTTGGCATTGCCTTTTTTGGGGATTGGAATGAAAACTGACCTTTCCCAGTCCTGTGACCACTGCTGAGTTTTCCAAATTTGCTGGCACACTGAGTGCAGCACTTTCAGAGTATCATGTTTTAGGATTTGAAATAGCTCAGCTGGAATTCCATCACCTCCACTAGCTTTGTCCATAGTGATGCTTCCTAAGGCCCACTTGACTTTGCACTCTAGGATATCTGGCTCTAGGTGAGTGATCACCAGTGGTTATCTGGGTTATGAAGATCTTTTTTTATAGTTGTTCTGTGTATTCTTGCCACCTCTCCTTAATATCTTCTGCTTCTGTTAGGTCCACACCATTCCTATCCCTTATTGTGCCTATATTTGCTTGAAATATTCCCTTGGTATCTCCAATTTTCTTGAAGAGATCTCTAGTCTTTCCCATTCTATTATTTCCCTCTATTTCTTTTCATTGTTCATTTAAAAAGGCTTTCTTATTTCTCCTTGCTATTCTCTGAAACTCTGCGTAAAAATGGGTATATCCTTCCTTTGCCTTTAGCTTCTCTTCTTTTTTCAGCTATTTATAAGTCCTCCTCAGACATCCTTCTTGACTTTTTGCATTTCTTTTTCTTGGTTATAGTTTTGATCACCACCTCCTATGGAATGTTATGGACCTCTGTCTATAGTTCCACAGGCTCTCTGAAATAGCTAAGGGAAGGTCAAGTGTATGGTGATAGATGGTAACCAGATTTTGGGGATAATCACTTTGTAATGAACACAAACATCAAATCATAAGAAAAGTAATGAAATCAATATTTTAATGCATATCTCCTTAGCTTTGGTACTTTCTTTTATTCCTCTCTGATCCAGCATAGCTGGGTGTCAGACACTTCTGCATTCACCATCTCACTGAATCCTCGTAATACACCAGGAGGTGAACACTTGTGGTTGGAATATGACTGATGAGGGAACTGAAATGCAGAGAGGAAAAATGAGTGGACCAAGGTCACCCAGCCAATAAATCACTTCTTTTTTTCTAGCTCTAGCTCTACTACTTGTAATATTTCTTTCACTATGTTATCTGTTATTCCAATGCAGACATAATAGAGTAGAACACTTTCCTCTACAAAGGTTTGCTGATAATCTTGGGATCAAAGGTAATCAGCCCAACTCATTGAATATGAGTTATGTAATCAATCATTCTAAAGACTGATTACTGACTGAACAGTTACAAATTCAGTCAGTGGCCTACCTCAGTTCTACAGCAGACAAAGCATCCTGTTTCCATAAGGGTCAGCTCCTGCCAAGTTCAGAAAGCTCAGCCCAGGTCTGTTGTTAATTCTTCAGATGGAAGAACTCTTACACACACATACAAGAATGCTTACATGAGGCTTCATTCCTGGGACAAAACAACGAACCACTGAAAGAGGATGGGGGCCTTCCTCACCCTCTGAGATGGCACTCGTTCTGTCTGTAGAGTGTGTTTGTCTCTAACCAGATCCACTTCTTACCTAAAAAAAAGGAAGAAAGAAAGAGGACGGGGGAACTTTCTAGGTTGTCCAGTGGCTAAGAATCTGCCTTCCAGAATCTACCTATCCAGTGGTTAAATGCAAGGGATGCAGGTTTGATACTTGATTGGGAACATAGGATTCCACATGCCTCAGGGCAACTAAGCCTGCACACCACAACTAAAGAGAAGCCGAAGCTCCACAACAAAAGACCTGGAGCGGCCAAAATAAATAAATAAATGAAAGAAAAAAAAAACTTTAAAAAAAAGGAAGAAAGAGGATGGATTATATAAGACTGAAAAATGAGAAGTCTTGAAAGGCGGGAAACGGCTGCCAGGTCCAATCCAAAGTTCCCTAGCAAACCAGCCCTAGTGTAGAGAGGATTCTAAAAGGCCAAAAACAAAAACACATTCAAACACACTGGAGATGAATTCTTTCAAAGCAGCTTAGTCCTCTGGTGGGGCCTTCTACTGTCTTTCCTTCACCCACTCTGCCCCTACAAATATCCAGGGAGAGCAGATGCCCACTGGCCTCATCTGGCCCACAGAAGAGTTTTCTTCAACCTGCACACAGTTTTTAAATAGCTGTAATATCAAAAGTGAGAAGTTTTACCTAAGAATCTAGACTTTTTCTTCTCTTTTGGAAAATCAAAAGTTTTTCACATGAAGCCAAGTGGCTTCATATCTCTGAATGATAAATGTGACAAAGGTGAGTAGTGGCTGCCTCCAAGGTATTTTTATACCCACACCACTTGACTCACTTATCTTCCCTGCCTGACCCCTGTGGGCATCTGTTTTTCACTCAGGCCAGGTAAGACTTCACATCTGCATATCAAGTGAAACAGATCTCCCCTCACCCTAACATTCAACAATCCTTCACAACACAGCTTATTCTGACTTACCCTTGTGACTAGACTTCATGCTGAATTTATCTACTTCCTGCATAAACAGGTCCCTACCTTCCCAGATTCACATCTTTGCTGGTGTTTTTTCATTTCCTCTAAGATGCCTTCCATCCCAACCAAATCTGGGAACTCTCCAGCACCCTCAAAAGTCCATGTGAGGGCCTTTTTGGAATTTCCCAAACAGAAATAACCTTTCTTTCATTAGAGGCTCCAAAGTGCCACGTTATTTTGCAGTATAGTCACACCTTATGTATTCTTCTTTACAGATGTTGGGATTTTTACAAATTGAAGGTTTGCAGCAACCCTGTGTTGTCAGATGATGGTTAGCATTTTTTAACAGTAAAGACATAAAGCTATTGCATACTTAACAGATTACAGTATAGTGTAAACATCACTTTTATATGCACTGGAAAAGCAAAAAAAAAAAAAAAAAAAAGGCTTGATTCACTTGCCTGTGCTATTTGCTTTACTGTGGTGCTCTGGACTGAACTGGCAATACCACCCAGGTCTGCCTGTACATGCTCTGGACTTTTACAGTTTCACACATTTACATATTATAAGTTCTTTTCCTGTGATTAACTTCTGTCCTGGCCAGTAGACCAACTGAGCCAAACCAAGGCCTTACCTGTGAATAAGGAAGCTATCTTAACCCTCCTGACCAGCCAAGTCACCAGATAAATACCACAGACTGGCTTCATTTAATACCATATGGAGCAGTACAACTTCCTGACAGATTTGCCCAAATTCCTGACTTTTGTGACAGTTGTGTAATGGGATAATGAGATTATTGTTTTATGCCACTAGATCAGATGCTGTAAAGACCAATATTGCATAGGAACCTGGAATGTCAAGTCCATGAATAGGGCAAATTAGAAGTGGTCAAAAAAGAGATGGCAAGGGTGAACGTCGACATTCTAGGAATCAGCGAACTAAAATTGACGGGAACGGGTGGTGAATTTAACTCAGATGACCATTGTGTCTACTACTGTGGGCAGGAATCCCTCAGAAGAAATGGAGTAGCCATCATGGTCAACAAAAGAGTCTGAAATGCAGTACTTGGATGCAATCTCAAAAACGACAGAATGATCTCTGTTCGTTTTCAAGGCAAACCATTCAATATCACAGTTATTCAAGTCTATGTGCCAACCATAATGCTAAAGAAGCTGAAGTTGAACGGTTTTATGAAGACCTACAAGACC
>SJYC01008613.1:0-28815 GCA_006408675.1 Madoqua kirkii
GAGCTACTGAACTGAACTGAACTGGACTGAACTCAACTGATGCCTCTGTTTTGGAAAGCAGGGGTGCTTCTTTCTTATCTTTAAATTTCTTCTTTAAATGAAGAATGATCAGATACTAGATACCCTAAAAACAAACAAATATCCAGTAGGATATGGATGTATCATATCCCAGCTCTTACTGATAGACATTTAGGTTGATATGTTTATGTTAATAAGATATTATTTACACTGTTTGGAGGAACATTAAAATATCTTTGAATATTTGTAAGGTATTTTTTCCCTTTATGATACATTTCAGGACTTCCTTGGTAATCCAGTTGTTAAGAATCCACCTTGCAATTCAGGGGATGTGGATTCAATCACTGGTCTGGGAATGTCCCACATGACATGGAGCAACTAAGCTTATGCACCACAACTACTGAGCCTGCTCCCTAGAGCCTTTGTTCTGCAGCAAGAGAAGCCACTGAAATGAGAAGCCTGTGCACCACAACAAAGAGTAGCCCCTGCTTGCCACCGCTAGAGAAAACCCACTTGCAGCAATGAAGATCCAACACAGCCAAAAGAAAGCAACAAACAAGGGAAACAGTGTTACTGCCTTGACCCTTATCATGCCCTTATCCAGACTGACTATATAACCTCTCCCTATTTATGGGGTGTGGGTTAGGGGGCAGTGGATAGTTCTTATGGAGCTAGCCTCCTGTGTTTCCCTTTGCCTGATGCTGCTGCTAAGTTGCTTTAGTCGTGTCCCACTCTGTGCAACCCCATAGACAGTAGCCCACCAGGCTCCATATTAAAATATCTTTGAATATTTGTAAGGTATTTTTTCCCTTTATGATACATTTCAGGACTTCCTTGGTAATCCAGTTGTTAAGAATCCACCTTGCAATTCAGGGGATGTGGATTCAATCACTGGTCTGGGAATGTCCCACATGACATGGAGCAACTAAGCTTATGCACCACAACTACTGAGCCTGCTCCCTAGAGCCTTTGTTCTGCAGCAAGAGAAGCCACTGAAATGAGAAGCCTGTGCACCACAACAAAGAGTAGCCCCTGCTTGCCACCGCTAGAGAAAACCCACTTGCAGCAATGAAGATCCAACACAGCCAAAAGAAAGCAACAAACAAGGGAAACAGTGTTACTGCCTTGACCCTTATCATGCCCTTATCCAGACTGACTATATAACCTCTCCCTATTTATGGGGTGTGGGTTAGGGGGCAGTGGATAGTTCTTATGGAGCTAGCCTCCTGTGTTTCCCTTTGCCTGATGCTGCTGCTAAGTTGCTTTAGTCGTGTCCCACTCTGTGCAACCCCATAGACAGTAGCCCACCAGGCTCCATCATCCCTGAGATTCTCCAGGCAAGAACACTGGAGTGGGTTGCCATTTCCTTCTCCAATGCATGAAAGTGAAAAGTGAAAGTGAAGTTGCTTAGTCGTGTCCAACTCTTAGCAACCCCATGGACTGTAGCCTACCAGGCTCCTCCGTCCATGAGATTTGCCTGGCAAATTAATAAAGCCACCTTTTCCTTCTCCATGGGGGGGAAAAGATACTTTTCAAGGAGTCATGTCATAGTTTCTGATGTCTAGTCCATAGTTTCTGCATCTAGTCCTACAGAAACCCATCAAAGATGGCAACCTTCTCCTTTTCTTCAAGTCAGGGGTGGCAGCCCAGCAATTTGTATGAGCCAGGGAGAAAGTCCGGAGAGATTTATCGTGTATTATCAGGGATGCTCCAGGATTAAGTGTTGGGGTGGCCATGATCATAACCTGCTCTTGTTTATGGAGCACTGTGTGAAGGGTTTTACTCAAACTGTCTCACTTAGTCTTTGCATTAATCTGATGGGGAAGATTCATCTTCACTTGAAAAAGTATCTTTATCAAATTATCTTTGACCAATTATCTTCATGTGACAGATGGAGAAGCTTAGGTTCCAAGAGATTCGGTAATTTATCTAAGGCCTTAGAGTCAAATCAGTGCTTGGAATACTTGCTCGTAGGATATTCCCTCTCTAACCCAGCTGCCATACTGTGGGAAGCCCACGCCACATGAAGAGGCTATGTGTTGACATTTCAGCCAACAGCCCCAGCTGAGCTCCCAGCTGGCAGCCAGCATCAGCTCCCAGCCATGTGAGTGATTCTTGGATTCTTCATCTCTCTCTTCAGCCCAGTTGACACCCCTGGTGTCTACAGCCCTAACCAACATCACAGTAGTAAATTGCTAAGTTGAGCTCAGCCACTCCAAAGACTGGTGAGAATGAAATAGTTTTTGTGTCGAGTCACTGAGTTTTGGCAAGATTTTTTTATGGAAGAGTGACTAACCAAAACAGGTGGGGAGCTACTCATTCTTGGATGAATCCCAACAGAGTCTGAAGAAGGGGTTACTGCTCTGGGGGTATCACTAGAGTAGGGGGTCTTTGATGATTCTTACAAGCTCAGTGCACTAGGCTGCATCTGCATATGACAGTTTTGCTTGTTCCCTGCCCCAGATGGGGAAAACTTCATTGAGTCACAAGTCTGGGAAGAGAAATTGTGTATAAATAAGTTCACAGAAATTTGGGCAAGATTCCCAAAGTAAATAATGTTGATTCTCAGCACAAAGACGACATTGCTTAATGCTACAAAAACTCACATAAACAGTCATTGCTTTATGACTGATTTGCTATATTTTCAAATTTCAAAAAAGTAACCATAATAACTATCATTTTAAAAAGCAGCACTTGGAAATGCTGGAATATTGTGTGCAGTTCTTGAGGTCACAAGAGTATCCTTATCTTTTGGAGCTTCCCAGTCCTGTGGGCTGGAGGTTGTGCCAATTTGACCTTTGGAAAGCCCCAGTTGGCACTCAGATCCCAAAGCAAAATCCAACTTTTCTCTCCCAAAGAGCAGAAGAGAAGCTCACAATGGTTCAATAAGATGTGGCCTTTACCAATCTTAGGTGTTTCCTCTCCTAACCTTCACCCCTCAGACCCTTTCAGTTCAGTGGTTCTCAAATCTGGGGGCATAAAAATCATCTGGGAAGTATGTAAAAGATGCAAAAATCCAAGATTCTTCCCTGAAGGTTCCCATTTTCTAAGTCTGGGGTGGGATCCCAGAATTTTTATTTTAAAAAGAACCAGCTGGGATTTCCTTGGCAGTCTAGTGGTTAAGACGCCTCGCTTCCAATGCAGGGGGTTCAATCCCTGGTTGGGGAACTAGGATTCCACATGCCATTGTGCATGGCCAAAAAGAAAAACAATGGCTAATTCTTCCATTGTTGGGCCCCATACCCCAGGCTGAAGAGGACTATCATCTCAGGCCTTTCCTGAAAGTGTAGACTAGAGATGGAGAGAGTCCTCCATAAGCCAAACCTCCAGAGACCAGGATGGACCTTGGAAGGGGATCAAGATCGGATATTCAGATTCTGAGCCAGGAAGGATTAACAAACTCTGTAGCAAATGGTTTTCAAATTTTGTTTCTTCAAACCCTAGGAGGTTCCTCAGATATACCTCCAACCCCAGCAGTTTCTTTTTGATCTGTTTTCTCATAGTAGGTTTCCAAAAAAGATTGTGTTAGGAGAAAAGATTTTACTACTAAATTCCTTCCTGCTTAAGGATATAGTTTGGCGAGGGTGAGGAGCAAACAGAACCCTCAAACCTTGGTGGTAAGAATGAAAAATGATGCAGCCACTGTGGAAAAGCTTGGTGGTTCTGTAATAAGTTACATGGAGATTACCATATGTCTTGGTTTGCTCAGGCTGTTGTAACAAAATACAATAGATGAGGTGAATTAATCAACAGACATTTTATTTCTCACAGTTCTATTATAAACGTTTGGCTCTTTACAACAGTCCAAAGGTGGAAACAACCCAAATTTGACCATAACTGACAAATGATGAACGGGTAAAAGTAGTGTATCTCTACAATGAAAGGCTACTTAACTATACAAAAGAATGAAGTATTGATACATGAATGAACCTTGAAAACATCATGCTACGTGAAAGAAGTCAGTCACAAAAGGACAAATAATCGCATGATTCCATTTTTATGAAATATTCAGAATAGTCAAATCCATAGAGACAGAGACAGAAAGCAGGTTAGTGGGTGCCAGAGATTAGGGGGATGGGGTAGTGGGGAGTGACTGCTTAATGAGTGCAGGATTTCTTTTGAGGATGATGAAAATGTCCTGAAACTTGATGGTGGTGATGGCCGCACAACATTGTGAATGTGCTAAATGTCAATAACGACAAGCTTTATGTTATGAGAATTTCACAAAATACAGTAATGAAAAAAAAACCCAATCAACAGACCTAGAACAATCATTTCATTATTCTTACTATTATTTTTACTGATAAGGTAGCTGAGGTCAGAAAGGGGAAATGGCTTGGTGAGGTCACCCAGCCTGTTAGAGGTACAGCCAAGTCTGGTGACCCCCAGCCTGCCATAGTAGGCTGCCTCTCTTCCTTAGTATCCTTGGTCCCCTACCCTCAACCCCTACCAAAAATGCTAAGATTCAGGGACATGCAGTGTCCTGAGCCACACATCACACCATAGTTTTTGCAGCCAGGCCCTCTGCTTCCCAGGCAGAGGTCCACTTTACCCTCCATAGAGCTGGGCCAGCCTTTCTTCTGCTGTCACCAGTGCCTATTGCCTTCAAGCGTGCTGATGAAAGACAAACCCACTTCTAACTTCATACTTGAGTAAATCTTCCTAAGGGGCTCGCTAAGCTGAATTCTTCGGACAGGCTTGATAAGGGCTGGGTGCATCAGATTCCTTACATTACTGACATTGCTTAGCTTCTCAAACTCCAGCTGGGCAGAGAGTCTGGAGGAGCTGGTGATGCTCCCAGGGCTGGGTTGGATTTATTCCAGCCATACACATTTGTGTGGTTGCCTCTTATCTCTGGCTGTTGGACCATAGGAATCTATCCCACAGTAGGTGCTTAATAAAGATTCATTGTAGGCTTCCCTGGTGGCTCAGTGGTAAAGAATCTGCCTGCCAATGCAGGAGACACTGGTTGATCCCTGGTCTGGGAAGATTCCACATGCTGCAGAGCAACTAAGCTCGTGCACCACAACTACTGAGCCTGTGCTCAAGCCAAGGAGATGCAACTACTGAAGCCCATGTGCCCTAGAGCCCATGTTCCACAACAAGAAAAGCCGCTACAATGAGAAGCCTGAGCAGAGTAACTTGCCACAACTAGAGAAAAGCCCACACAGCAATGCAGACCCAGCATAGTCCCAAATCAATCAATCAGTAAGATTATTTCAAAAAAAATTCACTGGCACCAGTTGTCCCTGTCTTGATCATCCTGGGACTGTATTCATTCTAGTTAAGAGAGTTCAGGAAAAGCCTACTTTCCTTGGTGCCATTGAGAATAAAGGACTCAGGGTAAGTTGTACATGAAGTGAGAATCGTTTATCTGGTAGCCAGCCATCTGTCCTGACTCTTTGTGACCCCATGGATGCAAAATTCAAGTCCATGGAATTCTCCAGGCCTGCAATGCAGTCGTGTCCAACTCTTTATGATTTCATGGAAGAGCCTGCCAGGCTCTTCTGTCCATGGAATTCTCCAGGCAAGAATATTGGAGGGGGTAGCCGTTCCCTTCTCCAAGGAATCTTCCCAACCCAGGAATCGAACTCAGGTCTCCTGCATTGCAGGCAGATTCTGTACCAGCTGAGCCACCAGAGAAGCCCAGGGTAGCCATCTGAGATGGAATTATTCACCATTCTGGGAGGTGAGGGCAACAGAAGGGTATAACTCATTTGCATTACTGTGAACTTTAGAGGTCAGGTCTTTGGGAACAATCCCTTCAGCTTCTTACCTAGAGTTTCAAAAAATTGCTAAGGGTTTTGTTTTGTCTCCTCAGATCCTGACCATTTCTTACATCTCTTTGTTATATTCTCCAAACAAAGAGTTTTTAAAAAGTGCATAAACATACAAAAGGGCAATTGCAGGACCCAAGAAAACTGGCTCTTTGGCAATTTTCTAATCTCAACTGAGAACCCTGGCTGAGAAGGGAAACCTAGTTCTGCTTATTTGTGATCAGTATCTGCTTCAGCGTGGGGATGGGGAGGGCGAATTCCCTCAATCCTCACATGGTGACTCACTTCTCTCAGCCTCTGAAGATGATCTAACTCTTTGAACTTGAACTTGAAATTGACTTCAGGCAGCAGCGATGGATGGAGACATTAAGGAAGACAGCAGGGTAGCAGTGGCCACAGTTTCTAAGTTGCCATTTGGGATAAAGCAGGAAAGGTGAGAGTTGCTACAGGGCAGACAGAGGTTTGGGGGTGCGTATTTACAATTCAACCTTGGCGGTTGTATGTGGTTTCCCTGCTGTGTGGACAGATGCCTTATGTCTGGAGGCAGACTTTATTTTGCAGGACAGAGAGGTTTAGAAATGATCTATTCCTATTTGGAGATTTCAGTGTATGACTCTGTTCAATGATCCAAGGTGTCCTGCAGAAGAGAAATCTGCCTTGGTGTTGTTCAATCCAGTCTTTCCCAGTTATTTGACTTCAGAATTCCTCCTCCTCCCATTATAGCACTCATTTATACTCCGTGAAAGCCAGGTTTCCAAGAAATAATGGGAAATGTCTCCTTATGTCCTATGGAGTTGGTTCTGGCCACTGATGTCCTACAGTGGGCATCAATGGAGAATTTGGGCAGGACACAAGACAGAGGACCCTATTATAATAATCCAGGAAGTAGCATCACATGTTGTACCTGTCAGGCTCCTTCCTACACTGTAATGTTTTGATTCTCTGCACATACCAGGAAATCACTATTTGCTGAGCACCGTGCACTAGGAGCTTTTTGTATATCATCTGTGTAATCTTCCCTCAAGTCTGTTGTTTCCATTCTATAATGAGGAAATTGGGACTCCAAGAGGTTGTATAAGGAGGTCACCCAGTTAAGTATGTGGCAGAGTGAAGAGCTGGGCTGAGGACGATGGGACCACACTGGTACCCCCTCCTCAGACACCGATAGTGGGAAAGGAAACTGGGGCAGTCATAGTTCAGCAGTTCCTCCATCAGTTAAAGAGAATTGCCAAACGTCTTGGGCTGCTGTGATAAAATACCAGGGACTGGGGGGCTTAAACAGCAGGCATCGGTTCTCACAGCTCTGGAGGCTGGCGAGTCCCGTGTCAGGTTCGTGTCTGGTGAAGACTGGCGGGTGGCTGCCTCTTGCTTTCGCTTTCCTGTGTCTCTCCACTTCCCTCATAAGCTGCATTTTCACGTTGCTCTTTCCAGACTGTCTGGTTCCCATGAGGAGCTGTTTGGCTGGTCCTGTGACCTTGGGTCTCTGGGCCTCAATTTCCTCATCTGTAAAATACGATGCTGTTCTCATTTTCTTTCTTCTGAACTTTCCCACATTTTCTTCTTCCTTCCCTCCTTCCCCTTTCCTTCTCCCTTAATTTTTCATCCCTCAGTTTGTTTTTCCATGTTGTCATAAACCTCAATCTCTAGCATTAATTTTCCTCCTGGAAGATCCTTAAAACTCCCCTGTTGGATCCTCCCTAAAGTGGCTTGAGAGGCACCAACGGTTTTTCAGTAACAGAGACCAGACAAGAAGGCGACTGCTGAGGAATTCCATGTCAGTCAGGCGCTCTGTGCTCTGCATCGAGAATAGGGCAGTTTCCAAGGTGACTGAGCCTGGTGTGCGTGTGAGGATAAGGTGATAAGGTGAGGGCCTGGAGTTATGAGCTGCCAAACTCATAAACCATGCAGGCTTCCTCTGAGCCACTTGCCAAGCAATTTAACAACCGACTTGTTTCAAAGTGTTCCAAACTATTTAATGATCAGTGCATCTATAAATAGAGTCGTAAAAACAATCTGGATAGATATTAATGTATGGGTTCAGTCCTGGAGTAGCTAAACCTTGAGTTGTTTTGACCTCAGAGAGCCATCAAAGTCTGCTGCAAGGAACAATTCTGCAGTTGTCTTGAGGCAGATGTTTTGTTCCTGCTCAACGTGTCCTTGTGTGTGTAATTTGTTAACATGATAATAATGTGCTGCTTGGCACTCGCACTTTAAAACCAAGGGCCTTCATACACATGTTCTCATTTGATCCTGGCAAGCCAGGCATTCTTACGAGGCTCAGGGGAGATAAGTGACTCACCTCAGGGCATCCAGATTGTGGGGTGAATGGGGCTGGGGTGGGGGGTGGGTGGTAGCAGAGTCCAGACTTCAGATAAGGACTATGTGGCTTCCAAATTTATTTTCCTATCTTATTCCATCAAATCCTATTTCCTGGTTTAAAAGACTGGATACAGTCAGTGACTCTTCTGTCTTCAAAGGGGCCAGCACCCAAGTCTCTCCTTTGATTGCTTACATTAAAAATAGGCTGGCCAGATTTAGTAAATAAAAATATGAAACACTTCATTAAATTAAAAATTCAGATTAAACAATAAATAATTTTTGGTGTAAGTATGTCCCATGATACCTGGCACCTCTAACTTAAAGTACTTGGTAGTGTCAGATAAAATAATTCTTACCTGTTCCTCTTTTTGGAGGGCAGAATAGAACGTGATGATTGGAGCTCGCATGGTTTATGATTAAGGGCTCTCCATAATCAGGACTTGCAACAGCCTGATTGCGCCTATCTGATTAAAGAAACAAAAATAAAAAAATAAGGTACGTGCTATTAAATATTTTTCCTTTTAAAAAATAATATGAGTTACATAAAATTTTGAAAAATCAGATAAACAAAAGAAACGTGAAAGTGAAAGTCACTTAGTCATGTCCGACTGTTTGCGACCCCATGAACTGACTATACAGTCCATAGAATTCTCCAGGCCAGAATACTGGAGTGGGTAGTTTTTCCCTTCTCCAAGGGATCTTCCCAACCCAGGGACTCAACCCAGGTATCCTGCACTGCAGGCAGATTCCTTACCAGCGGAGACACAATGAAAGCCCATAAGCAAAAGAAAATGTAAATGAGTCCTAATTTTACCATCATGTAATATTAATATTTAAATATTAGCTGTTAATACTTTGCTATATTTATTGAGACCTCTTTTCCATCATACATATGTTTCTATGCATAATTCCTTTTTAAAAAATAGAAAAATGAGTTTACTGATTATATATTACTTAGTTCAGTTCAGTCTCTCAGTTGCTTTGCAATCCCATGGACTGTAGCATGCCAGGATTCCCTGTCAATCACCAGTTCCTGGAGCTTGCTCAAGTCAGTGATGTCATCCAACGATCTTACCTTCTGTCATCCCCTTGTCCTCCTGCCTTCAATCTTTCCCAGCATCGGGGTCTTTTTTACTGAGTCAGTTCTTTGCATCAAGTGGACAAAGTATGGGAGTTTCAGCTTCAGCATCAATCCTTCTGATGAATATTCAGGACTGATTTCCTTCAGGATTGACTGGTTTGATCTCCTTGCAGTCCAAGAGACTCTCAAGAGTCTTCTCCAACACCACAGTTCAAAAGTATCGATTCTTCGGCACTCATCTTTCTTTATAGTTCAACTCTCACATCCATGCATGACTACTGGAAAACCACAGCTTTGACTAGATGGACCTTTGTTGGCAAAGGAATGTCTCTGCTTTTTAATATGCTATCTAGGTTAGTCATAGCCTTTCTTCCAAGGAGCAAACATCTTTTAATTTCATGGCTGCAGTAACCATCTGCAGTGATTTTGGAGTCCAAAAAATTAAAGTCTGTCACTGTTTCCACTGTTTCCCCATCTGTTTGCCATGAAGTGTTGGGACCAGACGTCATGATACTAGTTTTTTGAATGTTCAGTTTTAAGCCAACTGTTTCACTTTCCTCTTTCATTTTCATCAAGAGCCTTCTTAGTTCTTCACTTTCTGCCATAAGGGTGATGTCATCTGTGTATCTGAGGTTATTGATATTTTTCCTGGCAATCTTGATTCCAGCTTGTATTATTTAAAGTCTGTGTTTTTTTCACTCAGGAATGTATCTTGGATATCTTTCTATGCCTTGATAAATTCTATAATAGTCAAATGACTTCAAGGCCAATGATGGCATCACACACTGTCTTTAGTGAATCCTCTATAGGCGAACACTTAGGTTGTGTCTAATGTTTTATTACTACAGACTAATCATGAATAAACTTCATGAGTCTTCTGGACATCCCTGGGGTAAATTTCTGATGGTAGAATTTTTTGGTCAAAGGATATGCAAACTTTAAAGACTTTTTTATATGTTGTCAAATTGTGCTCCAGAAAAATTGTACCAGTTTATGTTCTTACAAATAGTGTCTGAAAGTGCCATTTCCTTGCACATTGTCAATACTGGGAATATCAATAAAAACAAAAAGAAAAAATAACCCATTTGATTCTGAGCCTTTCCTGACTCCATAATCATATTCAACACTCTGCCCTCAAGTATGTAATCTTACTTCTTTCTACCGAGCCTTAAATTCTCAAAGACGGGAGTAGATTAGATAAGGGATAGAAATCACTACCACTGTCGCATCACATGCTGTATTTCCATCCAAGTACTAACAGGCCCGATCCTGTTTACCTTTTGAGATTAGAGGAGTGCATGTATGTCAGGGCGGTATGGCTGTAGACCGCCTGCTGAATTTCCACAGTGTTCAGAATCTTGTTCACCTCAGCCTCACAGGTGGCCATTACTAATGTAAAGAACTTGCTTATTAGGGCAAATTTCCCTTTATGTAGGAATTCAGTTAATAAATGGAGACAGAATGATAGAATTATAATGTCATCAGTCATCAGTATTTGTTTATTTTAGATATCAGTTCAGATCAGTCACTCAATCGTATCCGACACTTGTGACCCCATGAACTGCAGCATGCCAGGCCTCCCTTTCCATCACCAACTCCCAGAGTTTACTCAAACTCATGTCCATTGAGTCAGTGATGCCATCTAACCATCTCATCCTCTGTCGTCCCCTTTTCCTCCTGCCCTCAGTCTTTCCCAGCATTAGGGTCTTTTCAAATGAGTCAGCTCTTCGCATCAGGTGGCCAAAGTATTAGAGTTTCAGCTTCAACATCAGTCCTTTCAATGAACGCCCAGGACTGATCTCTCCTTTAGGATGGACTGGGATCTCCTTGCAGTTCAAGGGACTCTCAAGAGTCTTCTCCAACACCACAGTTCAAAAGCATCAATTCTTTGGTGCTCAGCTTTCTTTATAGTCCAACTCTCACATCCATATATGACTACTGGAAAAACCATAGCCTTGACTAGATGGACCTTTGTTGACAAAGTAATGTCTTTGCTTTTTAGTATGCTGTCTAGGTTGGTCATAACTTTCCTTCCAAGGAGTAAGCATATTTTAATTTCATGGCTGTAATTACCATCTGCAGTGATTTTAGAGCCCCCCTAAATAAAGTCAGCCACTATTATCACTGTTTCCCTATCTATTTTCCATGAAGTGATGGACCAGATGCCATGATCTTCGTTTTCTGACTGTTGAGCTTTAAGCCAACTTTTTCACTTTCCTGTTTCACCTTCATCAAGAGGCCCTTTAGTTCTTCACTTTCTGCCATAAGGGTGATGTCATCTGCATATCTGAGGTTATTGATATTTCTCCCGGCAATCTTGATTCCAGCTTGTGCTTCTTCCAGCCCAGCATTAAGCAGGGTGACAGTATACAGCCTTGACATACTCCTTTTCCTATTTGGAACCAGTCTGTTATCCCATGTCCAGTTCTAACTGTTGCTTCCAGACCTGCATACAGGTGTCTTAAGAGGCAGGTCAGGTGGTCTGGTATTCCCATCTCTTTCAGAATTTTCCAAAGTTTATTGTGATCCACACAGTCAAAGGCTTTGGCATAGTCAATAAAGCAGAAATAGATGTTTTTCTGGAACTCTCTTGCTTTTTTGATGATCCAGTAGATGTTAGCAATTTGATCTCTGGTTCCCCTGTCTTTTCTAAAACCAGCTTGACCATCTGGACGTTCATAGTTCATGTATTTCTGAAGCCTGACTTGGAGAATTTTGAGAATTACTTTATTAGCGTGTGAGATGAGTGCAATTGTATGGTAGTTTGAGAATTCTTTGGCATTGCCTTTCTTTGGGATTGGAATGAAAACTGACTTTTTCCAGTCCTGTGGCCACTGCTGAGTTTTCCAGATTGAGTGCAGCACTTTCACAGCATAATCTTTCAGGATTTAAAATAGCTCAACTGGAATTCCATCACCTCTACTAGCTTTGTTCATAGTGATGCTTCCTAAGGCCCACTTGACTTCACATTCTAGGATGTCTGGCCCTAGGTGAGTGTGAGTGATCACACCATCATGATTATCTGGGTTGTGAAGATCTTTTTTGTATCAGTGTATCAGTGTCTGTTTATTTCAGATGCAGAGGAAATGTCATCAGTGAAATTCGGACTAAGGGCAACTATATAGGTCATATGGCTTCTTTTCTTTAAAAAAAGAAAAAAGTGGGGAAAAAAAAGGATGAAGGGGAAACAGTGCAAAAGATACCTAAAAAGCACATCCACCAATCAGAATGTATGGAGCATATTTGAATCTTTAGTTAAAAAAAAAAAAAAACTATTGGAAAGAATCCACCATTCATGAGACAATTAGAAATGTAAACATAGAATGGATATTTGGTTAAAGTAAGTAATAACTACTAATTTTAAAACACATGATAATAGTATCATCTATGTTTTAAACAAGAGCCTTCATCTTTTAGAGCAATGGTTCTGTTTTGAGATTTTGCTTCCCAGGATATTTGGCAATCCTGAGATATTTTTGGTTGTCGTAACTGGAGGGAAGGTGTTACCAGGGTCTAGGAAGTAGAACCCAGGGATGTTGCTAAACATCCTATAATGCACCAGATAGCTGCTCACAGCAAAGAGTCATTTGGCTCACAATGGTAATGATAGTGAGAGTGAGGGGCTCTGTTTTAGGGATACATATTGAAATATTTGGGCAATGGCGAAGAATCCACCTGCCAAGTAGGAGACACAAGTTCAGTCTCTGGGTTTAGAAGATCCCCTGGAGAAGGGAATGGCTACCCACTCCAGTATACTTGCCTAGGAAATCCCATGGATGGAGGAATCTGGAGGGCTATAGTGTGTGGGGTCACCAAAGAGTTGGACACAACTTAATGACTAAACAACAACAAACTGAAGTATCTATAGGTAAAATGATATTATGGGTGGGATTTGCTTTAAAATAATACAGTACCCCTCCCTTCCCCCACTTTAGCAGCAGTTTTGTTTTCTGCCCTGGTTCAGTTACCTGTTGGAGAAGGAAGTAGCAATCCACTCCAATATTCTTGCCTGGAGAATCCCATGGACAGAGATGCTTAGTAGGTTACACTCCACGGGGTTGCAAAGAGTCGGACACGACTGAGTGGCTTCACCACCACCACCATCAGTTACCTGTGGTCAACTCTGCTACAAAAGGTTTAAATGGAAAAATTTAGAAATAAACAATTCAGAAATTTTAAGTTGCACACCATTCTTTTTCAAAAAATTATCTAATTATTTTCATTTCTTTTTGGCTGTGCTGAGTCTTTGTTGCTGTGAGGGCTTTTCTCCAGCTGTGGTAGCAGAGGCTACTCTCTAGTTGTAGTGTGGTGGCTCCGTTTGGTTTAGAGTGCAGGCTTTAGGGTATGAGGGCTTCGGTAGCTGTAGCAGGTGGGCTCGGTAGTTGTGTCTCCTGGGCTCTGGAGCACAGTCTCAGCAGTTGTGGTGTCCAGTCTTGATTGCTCCTTGGCATGTGAGATCTTCCTGGATTAGGGGTTGAACCCCTGTCTCCCACATTGGCAGGTGGATTCTTTACCACTGAGCTACCAGGGAAGCCCCTTGCACACTATTCAAGGTAGAATGATAAAATCCCACAAGATCCCACTCCATCCTGCCTGGGACATAATCATCCCTTTGTCCAGCATATCTGCCCATTAGTCATTTAGTAGCCACCTAGGTTATCATGTTGACTGCCATGGTAACCCAGTTCTCATGTTCAAGTGACTCTCATTTTACAGAGACCACATTCACATAACTTTCATTCCAGTATATTGTTAAAATTGTTCTATTTTATTGTTGGCTACTGTTGTTACTCTCTTATTGTGCACTTATCTTATTGTGTATTTTAGGAAAACATGTATAGGAAAAAAATCATACATCTAGAGTTCAGTACTACTTCATACATCCACTGGGTGTCTTGAATCCCCCACAGACAAGAGGGGATAACTGTATGAGACAGAGGAAATGGATGGAGATCTGGAGGCATGGACTTGTTGATGGTTGTTGTTTGGGGCTCGGTAAATGTTATGGGATTTCATTATATTGTATCTCCTTTAGGTAAGTTGGGGCTTCCCTGGTGGCTCAGATGGTAAAGCATCTGCCTGCAATGCGGGAAGCATGGGTTCAATCCCTGGGTTAGGAAGATCCCCTGGAGAAGGAAATGGCAACCCACTCCAGTACTCTTGCCTGGAGAATAATTCCATGAACTGAGGAGCCTGGTAGGCTACAGTCCACGGGATCACAAAAGAGTCGGACACAACTGAGCGACTTCACTTTCTTTTAGGCAAATTTGAAATTCTCTAAAATAAAAAGTTTAGGGAATTCCCTGGCAACCCAGTGATTAGGACTCTGTGTTTCCTCTGCAGGGGACCTAGGTTTAGTCCCTGATTGGGGAACTAAGATCCCGTAAGCCATGTGATGAAGCATCCACTCACCCCCAAAAAAATCTTCCTGTGAGGCGGATTGCCATTTCTTCTGGATTCCTTCTCTAAGAACCATCTTTTTCTTTCTCTAGTAACTTTGAGTTTTTTCTAATCTCATCCATAGGGAACTGTGAACTGGCTTACTTTGTGTGTCCTCCTGTCTCTGCCTTCCCTACCACCAGAGGGGAGATGTGTAGGTCAAACTTCCCCACCCTGTTTCCATGACTGATTTTTTTTTTTATCTGCAAAGCAAGGACACAAATGAATCTTGTTTACTTCCTGGAGTTTTTTTGTTTTTTTTTTTTTAAATTTTTGTCTGTGCCACGAGGCATGTAGTATATTAGTCCCCCAACCCCAGAGATTGAACCTGGGTTTCCTGCATTGCAGACAGATTTTTTTTTTTACTGTCTGAGTCACCAAGGAAGCCCAGAAAATTGAAGAGAAGAGGTTATTTACCAATTAACCATTAGGTTAAAATTACACTGAAATTCAAAGACTTTACTTCCAGACCAAAGACTGCACTTAATATTAAGGGGAGAAAAAATGCAATTTTGGTAATGCCAGATGAAATGGAATACTTGGTCTTATAAAAGCTCCACAGGAGACTTCTCTGGTAGTTCACTGGCTGGGCATCTGCATTTTCAATACAGAGTGTGGGTTCTAAAATAATTTGTATAGAATTTATATTACTTTTCCCTTATATGTCTGATAGAATTTACCTGTAAAGCCATATGAACTTGGAGTTTTCTTTGTGGAAATGTTTTAAACTATAAGTTCAATTTCATTAATAGACATGATATTCAGGTTATCTATTTGTTCTTTCATAATCTTTGCTAGTTTGTATCTATCAAGGAATTCTTCCATATCATCTAAGTTGTCAAATTTATTGGCATAGAAGCTTTCTATAAGCATCTCTTATCATCTTTTTTATCTTTGTAGACTCTTTAGTGATGCTGTCTCTCATTTCTTAAATTGGTAATTTGTATCTGAAATAAAGTCTTATTTTGGGGAGGGGGCTATATTTTGTAGCACATGGAATCTTAGTTCCCTGGCCAGGGATCAAACCCGTGCCCCCCTGCATTGGAAGCATGGAGTCCTAACTACTGGACTTCAAGGAAAGTCCCTGAATTAAAGTCTTTTAGAGGACAAAAATTCAACAAGGAAGACAGAATTTCTTTGTTCATATGAGAAAATCTACTTATGTGTGAAGTATTTGCTTTTACACATTTTATAGAATTATTCCTTATGCAGAATTAATGCAGCAGGAGGCTTATGGGAAGCAGAAGGGAGACAGTCAGATGAAAATCTGATTTGTAACCAGGCTCTGTCTTTATGAAAGGAGGAAGCAAGAATGATAGGTCACCTTGAAGTTTTTTGCATACTGAGTTGCTTCAAAGAAGCACATAGTTTTTGTCAGGGTCATTGACTCCTACATTCTGGATCCTTTCCAAACCACTCTATTATTTTGGGAACATGAGATCTTAAATAATGCCACTGTGCCTGTTTATTCTCAAACACTAGTGATTCTGACAACATTGAACAGCTCAGATAATATTCTAGGTCTGCTTTTCCAGGAAGAGTTGGGGGATGTTTGAAATTGTGGGAAAACCATAGGTTTTAGAGTAAGACAGCTGTGACTTCAAAGTATGGCTGTGCTGCTCACTAGCTATGGACTCAGGTACAATTGTGGAACTTCTCTCTGAACTCTACTTTCCTCACGTACAAATTGGGGACAATGAGACCTACTTCATAAGTGCTCTTGGGGTATTTTTACACGGGTCTAGCACATATTATCAACTCTGAGCGGATCTCAGGCTGTGGTCCCTGGACCAGCAGTATCAATAGCACTTAGAAGCTTGTTAGAGATGTAAATTCTTGAACTTAACTCCAGACCTACAGAATCAGAAATTCTGGGGATGGGGCCCAGTAATCTATGTTTTCATAAGTCTCCTCAGGGATCATGAGGACCTGCCAGTTGGAGCACATGGATTAGCACATTCTTTGGCAGATGGCAGAAGCTCAACATATACTAGTTTTCTCCCATTATTTATGCTTTCTTGAAAACTATTCTTTCAGCTCTCATACTAATTAAACTTATCAAGAGTTAAAAGAGTCTTTCTCTGTCTCATCTTTTTTTCCTTTTTCCAAAGTTCCTGGTGTATGTTAGCATTCAGTAGAACTCAGAAAGTTAACTGTATTTCCATGTGTCACAAAGGACAGAACTGCCCTTGGCTTTCCAGAGCGATATGTATTTATTTGATTTATGTAGCACCTTGGCTCAATCGTATCTCTGAAAGATGAAGTGTTCTATGTGTGCCTGGAGTGAATACCAATCTATGTGTGACACCAGGGATGTCAGAGTATAATGTCTTACTTTTTGTGTCGGCCAATAAACATAAAGGCATGAGCAACATCATAGGTCATTTGGTCCTGATTAAAGAAGAGATGTCATAAAACCTCACAAAACCCAAGTGGAGTGAGAGAGAGAGACAGAGAAGGGCAGGCCAATAAATAAATGAAAACCCTAAGATGCACAGAAAATTCTTTTGTTTAAAAAAGGCAACTTTATTTGGTTTAAGAAAAACCTTAAGCTGAGAGACCAGTCACAGCTACCCTATTGAATGGTTGTAAGAAATGAATGTGATAATCCCTGTATTTGAGCATGGGGCACTTTATTAAGCACTCAATATATTACTAAATATTACTACTAATAATAGTAGGTGATAAGTGAATATTTACTGGATAAATGGCTCATTAAATGAGTGCTTGGTTGAATAAAATAATAAACTATCAAGTTGTCTGATCACAGATAATTTTTCTTAGTGCAAAAGCAAGCTTCAGGGAAAATTGTTCATTTTGTAGTGAGTCCCATAGCAGCTACTGGATAAGTACAGTTGAAATTCAAAAAAGGAAAGAAAAAGTTTTATTTATAATAGTCCCAGACTAGAAACCACCCAAATGTCCATCGAAAGCTGAATGAATAAAGAAACTGTGGTTCGTCCATAAACTGGATACTTTTTAGAAACAATAAGAAAAAAGCTACGGTGTCAGAAAACTTAGATGAATCTCAGAAACATTATACTGAGCAAAGAAAGCCAGACACAAAAGGGTGCCTGCTGTATGACTTCATTTCTGTCACATTCTAGAAGTGGCAAACCTAACGTACAGTCAGGAAGCTCATCAGTGGTTGCCTGAAGTTGGGAATGCAAGTTGGGGTTGACTACAAAGGGGCCGGCAGGAACCTGAGAGGGTGACGGCGAAATTCTGTATCTTGATTACAAGAGGGTGTACATTTGGCAAAACTCATTAAACTGTATATTTCATTTATTTTTAGAAATTTTGTATATTTGTTGGCTGTGCTGGGTCTTTGTGGCTGCGCTCGGACTTTCTCTAGTTGTGGCAGGCGGGGGCTACTCTAGTTGCGGTGCATGGGCTCCTTATTGCAGGGGTTTCTCTTGTGGAGCATGGGCTTTAGGTACATGGGCTCAGTATTTGTAGCTCTCTCAGGCTCTAGAGCTCAGGCTCAGTAGTTGTGGTGCACAGGGTTAGTTACTCCGAGACAATGTGGGATCTTCCTGGATCAGGGATCAAACCCGTGTCCTGTGCATTGGCAAGGCAGATTCCTATCCACTGTACCACCGGGGAAGTCCAAACTGAACATCTTAAATGGATGGATTTTATTTCAACAAAATTGATTTTAAAAAATCAGAAAAAAAAAAAAACCCAACCCCCAAAGTCTCTCCTACCAAGCCTTAGAATCCACTGTGGTGCCACTGTGGATTCTGAATCCAGAGTGAGATGGACTGAAGGATACAGTGTGTCCTGCTCTAGCTGGAGAGGTCAAGGCCCGTATGCCCAGGTGCCATCTGCCAGGGCTGATCTCTCTGGGGAGACCAAGGAAATGGTGTTGGACAGTGTGCCCTAAAATGAAGTAACTGCAGCAAGTAGAACAGATATTTCAAGCTTGTTTTTCAGGCCTTCTTTTGTCTTGTTCTGAAACTAAATGTTAACCTCTAATTCATCCTGACCTGGCATATGTCCAAATGCATTTGAACATGATGTTCCAAGCCCTACAGGAATCTTTCAGGGGGCCTGGAAGAATCTTAACAAGATGTCTCACCTTGAAAGGCTATCTTACAAATCATTTTCAAAACTGCTATAATCACAGACATTCTGTGTGGCCTCTGGCCCTACTGCAGTGTGTGTTTCATCACCATAGAAGAGTTCAGACCAGTTTGGGAGAACAGGCACAAGGGTGGGTTGCTTCTATCCACCCAATTACCATTCATTTCTCCACCCATCTAAACACAGAATCCAAACATGGTCATTTAGCTTACTTGAAACATAAAAATACATACATACAAAAAAAAAAAAATCCACCCATCAGTGAAAACCACTGACATTTTGGTCTATACTTTTCTCAGGGATGCACAAAAACAGATAAACAAATTTATTTAAAATCAAAAAATAGGATCTTACTGTAAGAATTGTTTTGTAATCAATTTGTGCCATCATGTAATTTATTGGGAGCATTTCCTGATGAAATAATCTCAGTCAATTTGGAAAACTCAGCAGTGGCCACAGGACTGGAAAAGGTCAGTTTTCATTCCAATCCCAAAGAAAGGCAATGCCAAAGAATGCTCAAACTACCACACAATTGCACTCATCGTGCTGCGATTTGTGGGGTCGCAGAGTCGGACACGATTGAGCGACTGAACCGAACTGAACTGATTCTATAATATTGTGGGGTGAAATGTGTCCCCCCGCCCCCAAGATTCATTTGTTGAAGCTCTACCCCAATACCTCAGCATGTGACTATTTGGAGATGAGTCTTTAGAGATTTGATTAAGTTAAATGATGCTTTTGAACTGTGGTGTTGGAGAAGACTCTTGAGAATCTTTTGGACTGCAAGGAGATCCAACTAGTCAATCCTGAAAGAAATTAGTCCTGAATATTCACTGGAAGGATGGATGCTGAAGCTGAAACTCCAATAATTTGGCCACCTGATGTGAAGAATCAATTAACTGGAAAAAACCCTGATGCTGGAAGGATTGAAGGCAGGAGAAGGGACAACAGAGGATGAGATGGTTGGATGTCATCACCAACTCAATGGACATGAGTTTGAGTAAACTTAGGGAGGCCTGGCGTGCTGCAGTCCATGGGGTCTCAAAGATTTGGACACAACTGAGCAACTGAACATCAGCAACTGACTGATGCTGTTAGACAGGGCCCTAATCCAATCTGATTGGTGTCTGTGAAAGAAAGGGAAGTCTGGATGCACAAAGGGTTACTGGGAAGCTTGTGCACAGAGAGGAAAGACCATATGAGCTACAGTGAGAAGGTGGCCATTCACAAGCCAAGAAAGGTCTCAGAAGAAAACAAATCTGCCAACAATTTGATCTTGGAATTTTAGCCTCCAGAACAATAAACTGTGACACAATAAATTTCTATTGCTTAAGCAATTCAGTCTGTGGGCGTTTGTTATGGCAGCCCTAGCAAACTAACATCAAGTTATTATAAGTATCTTAGGTGTGTCTGAAGCTAAGTTGCTTCAGTCGTGTGTGACCCCAGAGACGGCAGCCCACCAGGCTTCCCCGTCCCCGGCATTCTCCAGGCAAGAACACTGGGGTGGGTTGCCATTTCCTTCTCCAATGCATGAAAGTGAAAAGTCAAAGTGAAGTCGCTCAGTCGTGTCTGACTCTTCGCAACCCCATGGACTACAGCCCACCAGGCTCCTCTGTCCATGGGATTTTCCAGGCAAGAGTACTGGGGTGGGGTGCCATTGCCTTCTCTGAGGTGTGTCTAAATTTATCTAAATCTGTGTGTATATCCATTACTACTTGAGAGATCATTTTAAAATCCCATTTAGCCATATTTTTGGGGGGAAAGGTAGTGTTCTTAAGGGAATTGTTTATCTGTTTTCTCCATAAAACTAAGCTATTTTATGACCAAGACTGTAAACTCTTGGTCTGTATGCCCAATAACTCTGGAATATGTAAGACATATCATGGACACTCAGCTAACATCTGTTATGGGAATCAGTGGTCACACTCCCTTTTTTTCTATCCTGCCTCAGCAAAGAATTATCAGAAGGAGAAAGTGCAGGATCGGAGAGCAAGACAGAGAAAGGCAGAGAGGAGAAGTCATCAGCAACAAAGGTGAGTTACTGTTAGAAAGCTGAAATCTTTCTTTCCTCATCAAATGAGATGATGAATAGGAGTCGCAAACAGCAGAACTTCCGGGGACCATCTGCCTTTGCTCAGGAACGCAGTAAGGGGGTAGGAAGTCAGCCAAAACAGGGACTAGGGCTCCTTCTAATGAGAGCACTTCATTTCCTTCTGTAGGTTTTCTTTAACAAGCAATGAAAATAATAGGGCAAGAATTACGGGTAGTCTTTAGAAAATTAACATCCTTGGGTAAGGATTTGTAGAAAGTTAAGATTTAGAGGTTTTGTGGCTCAAACACCCGCTACTTCTCTTCCCTCCCATACCTGCTAAATCATTCATTCAACATTTACTGAGTGCCCACTGTACTTGACACTGTGTGGGGTGCTGGAACACAGAGGCGCCAGGACAAAACGCACCTTTTCTTGTAGAGCTTGTGTCTAATTCTCATAAGCAGCTGAAGAAAACTTGAAATGTCCAGTATTGAATGAGAGTCATTGAATAATAGTCAAGTGATTTCCCACTCATAAATTCATTGTCTCACTATTTCATTCACTAATGTCTATGGCTTCCCTGGTGGCTCAGTGGCAAAGAATCTGCCTATCTATGCAGGAGACGGAGAAGGCACTGGTGACCCATTCCAGTACTCTTGCCTGGCGAATCCCATGGATGGAGGAGCCTGGTGGGCTGCAGTCCATGGGGTCGCTAAGAGTCGGACATGACTGAGCGACTTCACTTTCATGTTTCACTTTCATGCATTGGAGAAGAAGATGGCAACCCTCTCCAGTGTTCTTGCCTGGAGAATCCCAGGGACAAGGGAGCCTGGTGGGCTGCCATCTATGGGGTCGCACAGAGTCGGACACAACTGAAATGACTTAGCAGCAGCAGCAGCGGCATGCAGGAGACATATGGGTTCCACCCCGATCCAGTAAGACCACACATGCCGTGGAGCAACTAAGCCTGTACAACTATTGAGCCTGTGCCTAGAGCCCAGGCACTGCAACCACAGAAGCCCATGTGCCCTCAGCCAGGGTTCTACAGCGAGAGGAGCCACCACAATGAGAAGCCCACACACAGCAACTAGAGAGTAGGCTCACTCGCCACAACTAGAGAAAAGCCCAGGCAGCAATGAAGACCCAGCACCACCAAAAATAAGATAGAGACATTTAAAAATGAAAAAAAAAAAAGTAGGGACTTCTCTGGTGGCCCAGTGCCTGCCAGTGCAGGGGACATGGGTTGATCCCTGGTCTAAGAAGATCCCACAGGCCCAGGAGCAACTAAGCCTGTATGCAACCACTGAAGCATAACTACCGGTGCTCTAGTGCCTGTGCTTGACAGCGAGAGAAGCCCCACTCCCAGCAAACAGAGAAAGCCCATGCACAGCTACCAAGACCCAACACAGCCAAATATAAATTTAAAAACTCTATATAGCATCTACTATATAGTTGTTCTAAGCATAAGAGAAGTGGCTTGAAGTGGACACCATCACTGCCATGTGAGGGTTCCAGTCTAGCTGGTGAGAAATCAGATGATGCTCATGGGTGCAAGGGCAGTGATAGGAGTGTGACAGTGGTACAAAGGCAGTAGCAGCATACAGAGGGTCTGCACTGCAATAGTGTACAGGAAACTGTGGTAACATACAGGGGGCATGTGTCGGTATACAGGGCACGGTGGTAGTGTACAGGCGGACTGTGGTAGTGTACAGGGGTACTGTGGTAACATACAGGGGGCATGTGTCAGTATACAGGGCACTGTGGTAGTGTACAGGCAGACTGTGGTAGTGTACAGGCAGACTGTGGTAGTGTACAGGCGTACTGTGGTAGTGTACAGGAGGACTGTGGTAGTGTACAGGCGGATTATGGTAGTAGGGGGACTGTGGTAGTATATAGGAGACTGTGTAGTATACAGCAGGACTGTGGTAACATACAGGGGGCATGTGTCAGTATACAGGGCACTGTGGTAGTGTACAGGCAGACTGTGGTAGTGTACAGGCAGACTGTGGTAGTGTACAGGCAGACTGTGGTAGTGTACAGGCGGACTGTGGTAGTGTACAGGCGGACTGTGGTAGTGTACAGGCGGACTGTGGTAGTGTACAGGCGGACTGTGGTAGTGTACAGGCGGACTGTGGTAGTGTACAGGCGGACTGTGGTAGTGTACAGGCGGACTGTGGTAGTGTACAGGCGGACTGTGGTAGTGTACAGGCGGACTGTGGTAGTGTACAGGCGGACTGTGGTAGTGTACAGGCGGACTGTGGTAGTGTACAGGCGGACTGTGGTAGTGTACAGGCGGACTGTGGTAGTGTACAGGCGGACTGTGGTAGTGTACAGGCGGACTGTGGTAGTGTACAGGCGGACTGTGGTAGTGTACAGGCGGACTGTGGTAGTGTACAGGCGGACTGTGGTAGTGTACAGGCGGACTGTGGTAGTGTACAGGCGGACTGTGGTAGTGTACAGGCGGACTGTGGTAGTGTACAGGCGGACTGTGGTAGTGTACAGGCGGACTGTGGTAGTGTACAGGCGGACTGTGGTAGTGTACAGGCGGACTGTGGTAGTGTACAGGCGGACTGTGGTAGTGTACAGGGGGACTGTGGTAGTGTACAGGCGGACTGTGGTAGTGTACAGGCGGAATGTGGTAGTGTACAGGCGGACTGTGGTAGTACAGGAATCCCAGGAAGTAATGTTTACTCTGAGCGAAGGGTCTAGTTGGCAGTTCCTAGAAAGGGACATTTGTTCCTAGTCTTGCAGGATACCTAGTATTGGTCACATGGAAGCTAGTTTGAAGCAAAAAGGATAAGTGTTATGGGTCACACAGTTCTCTGAGACCCACAGAAATCAGAATCTGCATGGCCTTGAACAGGTTCTCTGCAGACTCCAAGAGCCGGGGTACAGATCTTATCAGGCTCTCCAAAACTTGCTCTGTCTCTCCTTCTCTCTGCACGTCTGCTCCGTGTCTTCCCCTCAACAGACCAGGCATCTAGATTTCTCTGCCCACCCATAGCCTCTGAGCTGGCCCATCTTTCAACTGAGTAACCAATAAAAATGAACTTTCTTATTTTAGGCCCAATTTACATTTTTGGGAGAAAATTGACTGATTCTTCTTTGATTCAGTCAGCTATGGTCAGGGAGGGGCCAGGTCACTGGTGACAAAATGGATGCCAAGTCCCCTTTCTGAAGCGGGTGAGGGCTTCTCAGGAAGGGGTGAGATGATTCACGTTGACAGTGTAGAAAGCCTTTTCCACATGGTGCAAAGGTGAGGAATCCATTAATGATTCTAATTTAAAAATCATTCGAGAAAACTGGCAGTGTATGCTATGCAGAGGAGCAAACACCACAGGTCCAATTCTGAAACCAACAAGAATAACTCAGCACAAAGAACTACATAGTAAAGCTTGGATAACAAATACCAAAGGGTTAAGTAATGGAATCTTGTGAGATTTAAATAGTCACTGTAACCAAGAAGGAGGAAGTGTAATTAAATTTAGGGGGTCAGGATCTTGAAAGTGGGAAGCAGGAAAGAACAGCAAAGAGAGAAAATGAAATTTCCTCAGGTGAGGATCTATAGCTCACAGTTCCTTACTTCACAGGCTGCTGTGAGGACAAAATGAGCTTGTGCCCAGAAAGAATTTAGCCCAATGCTTGGCACAATTTTACTTATAATTAGGAACATAAAGGAAAGGCATGCACTACGATATTCTTGCCTGGAGAATCTCATGGACAGAGGAGTCTGGTGGGCTATGTCCATAGGGTCACAAAGAGTTGGACATGACTTAGCAACTAAATCAACACCAAGAAAGGATATAGGACACAATGGGGCTTCTCCTTGGTTAGCTGGCAAGTCAGTGAAGGAATTCCCAAGCCCAACCCCAGGAAAGCAATGCCATCCAATAAAAATGTGAGTATGGGTCCCAGTCTCTTTGGGTATGAGGACTCTTTCTAACATCAAAATATCTAAGCCAGGACCTTTAGTGTTCTGAAAATTCTGAAATTTGTGTGCTGAAAGGAACAGTTAATGTCATTGGATAGAGACATCTCAATTTACTGTTGTGGATACAGAAGGTCAAAAAAGTGAAGGCTGTCGTCACTATCCCGCTGAAAGCTGGACATCAAAATTGACAGAAACTATGCCCCCTACCTGCCTTCCACTAGGATTCTTGTGTCCTCACCTGTTCTTTGACTTTTCTCCTCCTGCCTCACCACCCCTACTCTGAGAGCTTGGGTTTTATAGCTTTTTGGTCTAAACTTCTTCAAGGTTGTGCCAATACTCATTCCTTCCTTCATGTAGGCCTTTATTCATCCATCAGTAGTCAACTGTTATTTGTTACCCAGGTCCTGTCTGGATACTGAGTATACAGCTAGTGAACAGAGGGTCCTAGTAAATGAAAATTCTTCATTATCAAGAGGAGTTTCCAGAACTTCCCTGGTAGTCTGGTGGTTAAAAATCTGCCTGCCAATGCAGGGGACACAGTTCGATCCCTGGTCTGGGAAGATTTCACATGCAGCAAGGCAGCTAAGCCCACACACCATAATTACTGAACCTATGAGCCTTAACCACTGAACCTGCATGCCCCCAGAGCCCGCGCTCCACAACGAGAGAGTAGCCCTTGCTCACCACAACTAGAGAAAGCCTGTGCTCAGCAATGCAGACCCAGTACAGCCAAAAATAAATAAATAATATATAATTTTAAAAAGAGGAGTCCTCAATGTAGGACAGGAGTGTCAGTCCCTCAGGGTCACTTGAGAATTTCTAATTCAGATCAGTAGTATTAACATCTTTGTTTGGGAGTTCAGAAGTCTTACAGGCTTCAGAATGATTTAAAATTTGCCCAGTAACTTATTTACATGGCCTAATCATGTTTGATCTACCTTAGTAACCATTATTTATCTACCTAGCCAGCTTTGTAATTCACATTTTCCCCTGGCACACAGTTAAGGAAACTGGTGAAACGCTCATGTTGGATGTGACCAAGATGGCTGTTCAGGCACGCACAGACCCAGGAGAGTGAGCTGTCTCATTTCACTCCTGAGTTCATGAGTTTTGGAAAGCACATGTCCTGTCTTAACAATGGAATGCAGAGAGTTAAAACAAAACCATGTAAAATCAAAGTTCTCACCACATTCTTTCTAGGAAGCAGATATTTTAAAAAGTTCAACCACCGGCATTGTGTTTCTAAAATAACATGTTTCCTTTTCATGTTATTTCAGTTGTTAAAGAGACAGATGAAACTGATAGTTACTTGGCTGAAAATATTTGTGTTGGGTGATGTCCCTATCCTGTCTCTACACCCAAGACATTCATTCTACAAGTATTTATTGATGATATTAGAGTACAGGGTTCGAGCTGTAGGTCACAACATACTGATGGGTCATGAATGGTGTTGGGCTGCAGTTGGCATTTTAAAAAATGAAATAGAACCAAATAAAACAGGAAACATCAGCATGAATTATGTGCAGTAAGGGTAAATATTGTTACACGTACCTTTTGATTCCTCTCTGTGTGTGCATGTATATGTGTGTATAAATGTGAGTGAATACTACATTGTGCTATAAAACTTATTTCTTATTGTGAGTCACCATCAAAAATGTTTGAAAACACTGATAGAACAGTTTAAAAAGGCACAGACTCTGGAGTCAGAATGAATTGAAATCTTGGCTCCATCTCTCTTCTAGATGTATGATTATTGGACAATTACTTAAACTCTCAGTGAAATGGGAATTATGACAGTCCATAAGCCTAGGAGGACCTGGGCACAAGCACGAGGTACATGGTATTTTTGCTATTGGTGTTTAGTTACTAAGTCATGTCTGACTTTTGTACCTTTTGATTCCTCTCTGTGTGTGCATGTATATGTGTGTATAAATGTGAGTGAATACTACATTGTGCTATAAAACTTATTTCTTATTGTGAGTCACCATCAAAAATGTTTGAAAACACTGATAGAACAGTTTAAAAAGGCACAGACTCTGGAGTCAGAATGAATTGAAATCTTGGCTCCATCTCTCTTCTAGATGTATGATTATTGGACAATTACTTAAACTCTCAGTGAAATGGGAATTATGACAGATCCATAAGCCTAGGAGGACCTGGGCACAAGCACGAGGTACATGGTATTTTTGCTATTGGTGTTTAGTTACTAAGTCATGTCTGACTTTTTTGCGACTCCATGGACTGTAGCCCACCAGGCTCCTCTGTCCATGGAATTTTCCAGGCAAGAATACTAGAGTAGGTTACCATTTTCTTCTACAGGGGATCTTCCTGACCCAGGGGATCAAACCCACATCTACTTGGCAGGCAGATTCTTTATTAATACCACTGAGCCGACTGGGAAGCCACACATATTTTTTGGAGCCTACTAAAATGTTTGATTTCTTTTAAACCCAGAAGAAAAAAAAAAAAAACCTTTATGGCTGAAAAAGATATTTTACATTTTTTTCTCATATAATAAAAAGGCAAATTTTTTTAAGGTCCACCAAAGTCTACTTTGTGGGAGGAGCCCTCAAAAGCAAAAATTCCTGGGCCATGAGAGTCGTAACACACCCTGAATAAGGTAAGGTGACCAATTCATCCCAGTTTTAAATAGAAAGTCCTGCATCCTGTGAACCCCCTCAGCCATAAGCAAAGAGGACTCTAGCTACCATGCTGATAGACTTGTTGTGAAGCTGAAATTAGATGATTATTGACAAAGCTTGGCAGATTGCCTAGTACATCAGCGTTCAGTAAATGCCTTACCAAGGGTCAGGCACTGTGCTGGCCTTGAAGAATTGTAAGGTGAATCAGACAAGGCTAGCCCTTGAGAAGAGTAGAATATTACAGTGGGTGAGACTGAATGTGGAGCCAAATGGCAACTGTTCCAATCCCAACTCTGCTACTTCTTAGCTTTATGATTTAGAGCTAAGTACTCAGACTTTCTGTGCCTCAGATTCTTATCTGTACAGTGGATAAGATCGTAACTGTACCTACTTCACTGGAAAGTAGTAAATATTAAATGAGTTGGTGCTTAAAATATACTTGGAACAGTGTCTTGAAAAAGGAAATGACAACCCAGTCCAGTCTTCTTGCCTGAAGATCCCATGAACAGAGGAACCTGATGGGTTACTGTTCATGGGGTTACAAAGAGCTGGACACGACTGAGTGACTAAGTACAAGCACAATGTTTGGTATATGACAAGCACTTCAAAAATCTTGGCTATTAAAGCATGAATCAACTAGCAGCTGGGGTTGCTGTAACAAATGCCATAGACTTGATGACTTTACCAACAGAAATGCGTTTTCTCACAGTTCTGAACACTGAATGTTCAAGGTCACTGTTTGGCAGGGTTCAGTTTCCGGTGACAGCCAGCTCTTCCTGGCTGACAAATGGCTGCCTTCTGCTGTGTCCTACATGGGGGAGAGAGAGAGAGTGAGACACTGTGAAAAGGGCCCTTGTATCTACACTTGGCACCCTGATAACCAGAAATGAATCATGGGCCAACACTTATGTCCCTCAGGTGGAGAAATATGGGATCACCATACTCAGTTCAGTTTAGTTCAGTCTCTCAGTCGTGTCCGACTCGTTGTGACACCATGAATCACAGCACGCCAGGCCTCCCTGTCCCCTGTCCATCACCAACTCCTGGAGTTCACTCAGACTCACATCCATCGAGTCAGTGATGCCATCCAGCCATCTCATCCTCTGTCGTCCCCTTGTCCTCCTGCCTCCAATACCTCCCAGCATCAAAGTCCTTTCCAGTGAGTCAACTCTTTGCATGAGGTGCCCAAAGGACTGTGTTTCAGCTTTAGCATCATTCCTTCCAAAGAAATCCCAGGGTTGATCTCCTTCAAATGGACTGGTTGGATCTCCTTGCAGTCCAAGGGACTCTCAAGAGTCTTCTCCAACACCACAGTTCAAAAGCATCAATTCTTCAGTGCTCAGCCTTCTTCACAGTCCAATTCTCATGTCCATACATGACCACAGGAAAAACCATAGCCTTGACTAAACAGACCTTTGTTGGCAAAGTAATGGCTCTGCTCTTCAATATGTTATCTAGGTTGGTCATAACTTTTCTTCCAAGGAGTAAGC